>JAHWFP010233136.1:0-93297 GCA_023313725.1 Lithobius niger | reverse complement strand
TTACTGATTTAATTGCAATTGGATTTCGTGTGAATCCTTCATAACTCAGAAGTGTTTGTAGAATCAACACTTAACAATAACCAAAAACAAATAAGTTGAAACGTACAATCAGAAAACAAAACAGTGAGGAATGGGGAATCACACTGTATCACACAACTGATGTGACGTGAAAGTATAAAAAATAAGTTAATTCGTTAAGTTCTTCCAAGGCAGAAATGCGTGGTTAGACAAAAGATATTCCTCGCGTGAGTGAAATTTCGGCAAGGTTAGTTCACAAGAGTGCCTTTTGCCTATGATAGACGTGGGATGAAATGAAGTATAAATTAGGTGATATGCTGCATCGGGTTTTGTGAAAATTGTTGGTTTCCATCCTATCACCTATGTCAAAATAAGTAAAATTGAAAATGTTCTCAAATGCAAAGGACTCTTGCAAGGCTCAGAAAAAAGTCAATGAAACCATATAGTCCTTTTTTTTCGGTAATTACATGAATCTGCTAAGTATGATGGTGCAAGCAGGCCTGAAAGCAGTATTCGAAATAAAGGCGAAATATAGAATTACAATAAGGACAAATTTCAATAAATTTTGAAATATTAGGATCAACTTAGTAGTACAGATTGCTTTTTTTACTCTGGAAGTTTTTTTGGTTAAAGTTGTGGTTGATACCAATAACATTATCAAGCTTCTGCAAGAATCTTTAGAAGAAATTAGGTTTACATTAAGGAACCAGAACAGTGCCTGCAAACTGCGAAGTGAGGAATAACTGCAAGAAAACTGATAACTACCGACCCAGCAAGGACGGCAGCTGGTTTGAAAGGGAACTTTTGAAAGAATGGTAGCATGTCAACAGTATCAAAAGATTATACTCTAATATATAGCATCGTAGGAATGTCTTGTGAAAACACAACATTCAACCCTATTTGTGTTTGTTTCCTTTAAGTTATTGCCGGGACAGATGAGATATGCACTCGGTTCATAAAATCCTTTTTAAGTTGCATTTCAATTTCAATAGGCAACCAATAATTGAATACTCACCGGCATAGTGGTCTCTGAAGAAGGTACTTTTCATTGAAACATTTTCTTTCGCAAGAACGAAATTCTGTAGTTGACACGCAGGGTTCCACACTAGGGTCTGTTAAAATTTCCTGTGGAAATAGGAATTGTTGCATGAGTTTTAAATAAAATGCCAATTTGTTGTCGGTCAGATGTCACAAACGAAACAAAGCATTTTTCTTTTCAAAAAGCCATTACCAGCTTTACGAGTGCATAGGCTCTTGGACTAGATCCCATAGCAATAACATTTTAAAGAATGAAACAGAAAGAAAATTGTAGAAGAAAATCGATTTATTCTCCTGAGAATAACAAAACCCTGAACCTCATTTTAGTCTTCTGTACAGCCGTACAGTCTGAGAAGACTATTGCATCGACTTTGTCGTCCAACCGACACCTTTTTTTAATTTCGCAACGGTACCAGATATTGACGACCACTGTTTACAACGTTAGACTCAATGTGAAAAGTTAGTTAAATAACGTAACAAATTAAAACATCGTTACTTCTTTATAACTAATAGACTTCTTCGACGTAACTAAATTAAATAATAACATTTGATCATTGAATTTAAATCCTAAGGATGACACTGCAGCCATAAAAACAAAAGCATTTTAGCTTCGTTTAAAATAGTTTCGTCACATTGTAGCATGAATGAATGGGCTTACCATCGAACCAGATTCTCCACTAGGCCTATCTGCTACTAACGAAATTAAAAATACAGTTTAAAAAATTAGGCCCAAAAAATGAAAATTAGGCCTAAAATCCCGTTACCACTGCAACATCAAGTTGCTACGAGTAGCTCCTGGCTTCATCAACAGCGTCTCTTCCGTCACTTCCCTACTACCACTGATCTATATAGGCTACATTGCTCGTTACGTTTAACACTGTAACTGTGTGCATGAATGCGCACCGTGTTGCAAAAATGAATAGGTGTACTATACATATCTAATCTCCGTAAGCTGCTACTTACGAAATTAAAGCTCCAGGTAAGAATTAGACCTAAAAATTGACAAATACGCCTAAAATCTAAAATAAGCTTAAAAGCTAACACAGTTTAAACCGGCAGTGCTGATGGTTATTGTTTTTAGATTATATAATAAAGATTGCTTTTGGAATGCATGATAGAGGTGTGTGCCTCACCATTGGTAGTAGCAGAACTGTACAGAACACTGGATGCGACACTAGGTGGTTGCTATAGCCGCTTGTTTTCTTTTAGATTGTGAACAGAAAAAAATGAAAAGATTTCTTGGATAGACCACTCCTGTGGTCAATCGATTGAATAGAACACTCCCTTGGAAAGAACACTCCTTTGGATAGAACACTTCAGCACTGCACTTTTTTTAGGACTCACGCACACCTGCAATGTCGCGAATCTTTACTTGTTATTACAATTATACCAAAAACCAAAGCTGGTAAAAGGGCCTGCCAAGTTCCGAATAGTTCGGCCCTTCAAAGGAGTGATATCAACACACCAAAACATTCGCCAAGGTAATCCCACCGCTTAATACTTCGAAGGTTAAATGAAAACTAGGACATTGCAACTTTCGGTAGCAATGTTCAAATTTTCATTTAACGTCCAAAGTATTATTCGGTGAGATAAGTTGGCGAATGTTTTGGTCTGTTGATATCACTCCTTTGAAAGGCCGAACCATTCGGAACTTGGCGGCCCCTTTTACCAGTTTTGGTTTTTAATATGATATCAGTCCTTTTTTAAAATTGTGTGTTGGACTCAACTGCACTACTGTGCAGATGCATAATAAAGTGGCACGTCAAGAAGATATTAGTTTTCAACAATTTTCTATTATCTTTTGCCTGTAGGTCGAACTATTCTCAACTTGGTCACCTCTTTATAGGTTTTGGTTTGGTTTTAATTTTGTTGTAATATGTTTTATTTCGTTAGTTTTGATGTGTTGATATCACTCCTTTGAAAGGCCGAACCACTCTCAACTTTATGGTCTCTTCACCAGTTTTTTGCTTTGTTTTTTTGCTTTGTTTTTCGAGATGGTTTATTTTTCGTGAATTGGACGTGAATACAATTTCTTTGGTAACTTTGTTTTGATTTATCGTGATACACTAATGTGTGTCTAGATGTTCCCCATAGAACCAAGACGCTGTAGAAAATATGGCGCATTGTGTTCAGACAGGGTATTTGCCACAACATGGTGTTGTGTAAATCATCAGAGTTAAGATATGGGGATATAAAACTAATAAGGAAGTATCAATTTCTTCAAATAGTTTTTTTAAAGCAATTAGGATGAAAAGAAATGGGACTCTAGCAAAGTCCTTGCCCGTCGTTACCTGCCAGGGTAGGTAGAGTCACTACCGTCTCCATCACTAGCTCTCAAGGCTTACTCTGTAATAGTTTCGCCCCTCCAGTGGATGATAGGAGATTTTCTGGTTCGATCTCTGTTTTTTACTAAAATTCATAAGAATGCACTAAAAAATAAGAAAACTTGAAGCGTTTCGTTTTTTTTTATTACCTTAAAAAAAACTGGCAGAATCGCTCTCTGACGTTCACTCGTTTGACATCATCTCGCTTCGCTCGGGCACATCACTTGTTGTATTTCATATGCCGCGGACAGACAATTCAACATCAAAAACAATCAGTAAAATGATCGAGCAAATGACCAGTGTAGCATGCGGTTTTCATAAGGTTTCAGTTCACAACAAATGATAATATTCTGTTAATCTCATTCGCCACATTTCATCAACAAATGACAATATTAATGATCGCCCATGACTACACTTGGGGGAGGAGGGACAGAACGGGAACCTAACAGCCAAAAGAAAACGGTATCCAGCAAATTTCGAATGGAAATTGTGGGGCCTTTTATGGCTTGCCCACCCGGGCTTTTTGCCCTAAATCCGGTGTTATCTTATTTTAGCAACTGCCCAGTTATCTTCTATTTAGCCAAGTTTGGTCGAAAAATATTGAGTACAAACGAAGATATTAATTTTTTTTAGTTTTACTGGAGTGAGACTTTCAATCATCTATTAGTAAGAGCGGTAAGGTTTGACCTCAGTCTCCCATGTTAAAGCCAGCCGAAATTGTGATGCTTAATTTCTCCATTGTCTTTCAACATTTTCCTCTGACATATATTATATGAGCTTTGTGGGACTTGGCCAACACGTGTACCAACTTTTATTAACCGATTTGAGAGATCTGACCTTGAGCTGGAATCGTTATTCTCATTTTTGGCTTTTTGTACTTATTGGCACGATACGATTCTGCTACGCTCTCTGCAGATCAAACTATTTGTCCTAGAAAGATGGTTCTTAGCGCATTTTACAGGTATTGCTCTGTGGATGTGCCCTTTCCATAAGGCCTTTTCTAATCGGTCATGTGGTTCAAGGGTTATGGAGCTCGGACCGGATTGATTGTTTTACATTGTTTTAAACATTGTTAATTTGCATCAATGCAAAATTTCAAATGCCAGCTACAAGACGTAGAAGGAAGATTTAAGGATTTGTCTCTATATATTGGTTTGTGCAAACCGTAATTATTAAGATACAAAACATTAAACAAGCTGATAAACAGCATGGTACGCCAAAGTAGCACGCATTCGAAAAGAAAAACGAACTCGTTTGATGCCTATGGTTATGTTTAACTGAACGAAGTCAAAACGACAAAGGGACACAAATAAACTTTTCCATAGGGTTCCAGGTACTGCAGTGTTGCAGTGCTGTTTAGTCCACGTGAAACCTTACTGCTTTATCCAACCATTACACACGTAAATACAATTAAGCCTGAGACCAAATTTCAAAAATGTTCATTCCCAAACAAGGAAGCATAATCTAAGGCTACACACTCGATACAACTACTTTCTTGGAAAAAAATTTTCAGTGTTCTTCAGTTACGGTCTACTTTCCGTTCATCAACCTACTAATGATGAGTTATGGACACAATCTCGAAAACCAAATTCTCGAAGGTCAATACCTCGAACCCCCTACCTCGAAAGCTACAATCTCCTAAATCTCGAAGACCCGATATCTCGAACTCCCAAATCTCGAACCTAGAAAATCTTCAATCTAGAAAATTTCAACTTTTCTCAACCAAAAAAATATAATTGTATAAACTTCGATTGATGGATGAATCTAAACTATTAAGTAGATTTTTACAAACAATCGCTCAATTGAACGACATTAAACAGTAATAAAAGATGGCCCAAAAACATTTAAAGATTTTGAAAGGATCTAATAGGAAAATTCGAAATACCTCGAAAACTTCAACCTAAAACTAAGGCGATTTCGTGGAAAGTTGTTAATACATAAATATTTACTAAACTAATCATTTTAAATTTCGTCGCTGTCATTTCAAAACAACCAGAATGATAGTTTTCACACAAAAATATTACGATATAGCACAGTTTTTTTTAGGCAGCCAAAGACAGTATAACATGCAGGAGTCCCCCTTTCCAAGTTGACTTACCCTGTAGTTAGTCCACTAGGAAGAGGAGCATCCGCATATATACTTGGTTCTTTTCTCGTAGTTGTGTTGGGTGGCAGAATAATATTAGGATGGCAGAGTTTCTCCACAGCCACAAAGGCAATAACGGGCTTCTGTTGAACGGGTTTGTTTATGAACAAGACTCCAAAGGAAAAGATGGCACCGTGTATTGGAGATGTACTGAACTCAAGTCTGGATGCCGAGGTCGAGTCATACAAAGGGATGGTGAATTTATAGAAAGCAGGAAAAAAACATGACCATGCCCCTAGACCAGCTCGAATTGCTGTGAAGCGTATCATAAATGACCATAAAAAAACGGGCAGAAACGCAAGTTAGTACCCAACAAAACATTGTTGCAGCATGCATTGTTGGGACGCAGGATTCAATTCTTGGTAATCTTCCTTCTATGAAGAAACAAGTTCAGTGAAAACGGAGAGCTGTGTCTGGCTTGCCTGTAGCACCAAGAAACATTACTGACTTTCAATTAGCTGCACCATAAGGCGAGCAATTTTACTAGTAGATACCGGAGGAACTAACAACCAAATTATTATTTTTGCAACCCAAAATAATTTAAATATACTTGCAGAATCAGACCATTGGATGGGTGATGGAACATTTAAACCGGCACCCCCTCATTTCACCCAGGTCTGGACCATTCACGCCGTAAAAATCACAAAGCAATTATACTTGTGTTTGTGCTTTTTCCCAGCAAGTCGGACAATCATTACATTATGGCTCTTCGTATTATCTGTGAAAAGAAACCGGGACTCAATCCTACATCGATAATGACCGATTTTGAACGGGCTGAGATAAAGGCTTTTACGCGCATTTTTCCGAATACCACAATAACAGGATGCCTCTTTCATTTTAGTCAGTGTTTGTGGCAGATACAAGCAGCAAGTGAACTGAGAACACACTACCAGAATTCTGACGATCCAGATTTTGCCTTCAATGTGCGTAAAATAGCTGCTTTAGCATTCGTTCCAGTTGAAGATGTAGAATCAGCATTTGTTCGTTTGATGGAAACAGATTTCTTTGAAGCAAATTCAGGTGTTCCTGCTCCGCTTACGGACTATTTCAAAGATAATTGTATTGGACGGCTTGAACGTAGACGAAGAAGAGCTCCAGTTTACGAGTTGCAGCTTTGGAACCAATTTGAAGCATCGTTGCAAGACCTTCCGAAAACAAACAACCAAATCGAAGGTTAGTACAGAGGCTTTGCATCACTTATTTCTGCAGCTCACCCTATTTTGTGGAACTTTATAAATTGTCTGCTGAAGGAACAAAGCCTCACAGAACTTAAGCTAGTGCAACGTACAGTGGTTATACCGTAAAAAAGAAAAAAAGTGCATGTCCATTGCAGATCGCATAAAAAAATTGTTTCCGAGTATGCTGAGCGTGACTTGCATGAACTACCTAGGATGAATTGCTCACAACATTGACTATTTGTGAAATCACGTAGAAGCTTTTTTAAAGTAATTAGGAGTTTTAACTATTAAACAGTGATATTTTAATTTTTTTAGGAGGAACTGCTGACAACATAAAACAGTAACATTTTTTATTGATTTCGAGATTTTTTCATTCGAGATTTCGTTTTTCAAGATCTTGGCTTTTCGAGATTTCGGTTTTTCGAGATTGTGATTTTCGAGAATGCGGGTTCGAGATTCTGTCTTTCGAGATCATGTCTTTCGAGATTTTGATGATACACTAATGATACATGTATAATTTTTCAAGAACTTTCCCAGGCAAAGAAATTCATTATTACTTTCAAGGTCATTTCCTGGATATCAAGGACTCGCACAAACCCGGAATTACCTGACGAGTCTGTAGAGCTGTGCAAAGCATAGAAAACTATTAGTTTTTAAATAATTTCCAGCGATGTCGTTTAGCTAAGTAGAGTGCACTAATCATTAATTGATCTATCGTGTGCAAAAGTAAAAATAGTAAAATCAATTGAATACAGCAGTAAGATTTCATGTGGACTAAACAGCACAGCAACACTGCAGTATCTGGAAAGTTACAGGAAAGTTTAATTGTGTCGCTTTGCTGTTTTGACTTCGGTTCAGTTAAACCTTACCATAAGCATCAAATGAGCTCGTTTTAGTTTATAATATACTTATTTGCTTTACAAGTAGGGAAATTGAAATTCGTTTATTAGAGCCTGATCCTGCAGCTATGCACTCTACTATACAATTTACCACGCCACCAAGCGCAATCACAGAAATACATCTAGTACAATTACAACTAGCAAATACAACCAAATATCAGTAGTTAGCCACACACTCTATACCCAATAACCTCAATACTTACTTACAAACAATTTATCTTAGGTTCCGATCCAAAGGACTAGTGGTAGACGGAGAGGGAGGGATGTAGGGGATAATATTGGGCGATCAGGGAGTGAAGATCAGCGATTAGCTAGCTACCCCTGTCGCTTTTACATATGCTGCTACATCACGCAACCTACGCTCACCATCCAGTTCCCAACTATAGAGATGAGGGTGCGAACCGTAGGGTCAGTCCTGATGTGACTAAGAATGCGTTTCCTATGAGGCTGTAATGCCCCGCAGACAAAGAGAAAATGCTCAGGAGAGTAGGGAGAACGACAGTGAATGCACTCAGGGGATGGGGACAAGCCCAGTCGATGCCGGTGGGCCTCTAATAATACGTGCCCAGTTCGTAGCCTAGAGAACAATAAGAATGACTGCCTAACACAGGTCAGTTGCACTCCAAAGATAGCACGACCTGTATCAGCACGATGCCATTCACGTTCCCACGCTTTCAAGAACCAGGAAACCCACTTTCTTAAACTGTGTGCCAACAACTGGCAAAATTACCTGGCCACAAGCTCGAAAATTGGCTTTGGCCACACCATCTGCCTGTGCATTCCCTTCCAATCCATCATGTCCCCTTACCCAGAGAAGCCGAACCAGTCCCTTACTGGTGGCAATCCACAGCCTCCGACAGATCTTGCTTACTACAGGATCACACAGGCCAGCAGCCGCAACGGCATAGCGTAAACAGTGAACTGCCTCAAGCGAATCAGCATGGACAGTAAAAGATGGGAGGTCAAGATCTAAAGCAACATACACAGCAACAGAGATTGCACACAGTTCACATATAGCTCTGGAGAAGACAGATCTCAACTCACGCCCTAAGAACACTTTCAGAGCCGGTATGACAACACCGATTCCCCCAGTCGAGCTTGACTGCTCAAACAAGGCATCACAGAAAATATCACACCCCACAGACGGACCAGTGAACGCAGCCTGCAAGCTCATGGCTCCGGGCCCATCGACAGAAGACAGAAGAATGAACAACTTGAAAAGGGGCAACATGCGACACTTGTTGCAAAAGAGCAATGCAGCAACCAGGTGGACCAAGCAAGGCCAGTGCTACAGGTCGAAGACTGAAATAGTCTCTCACAACACAACCAACAGGATCAGCTAAACATCTGCTGGCATTGCGAATACACAAAGCACACAGGAGCTCTGCTGCCCGTATATAAAATTAGGGTTCATAGCACTCCATCCAAAGAGCACATATAGAAGTCGTGACCAGTCAGCCTGTAACAATCCGAAGGCAGTCACCGAATGTGCCTTTGTACATGACACAAAAACGGGAGATGGTAATAGAGGTGGAACGTACAAAAGTCCTGTACACAACCACAAGAGGGCCACACCGAACACTTTCGATCCTCAAGTGTCTCTTCAGAATCGACATCCTAGCCCTGACTTTTTCTCAGAGAGCTGCAGCGCTGGGGATCCCACTCTATGTGTTCATCTGAATTCGCCAAGGTAATTAACTCCATGTGACTGGCTAACAGCAACACTATCCACTACAATGGACAGAGGAACCCTGTTCCGTGCACGCGACCTACTAAAATATACTACCTTTGTCTTGGACGAGGCTAGGAGCAAACCTCTTTCATGAAGGAGACCTGACACGCGCTTTAACAGTCACTTCAGCACACCACCAACAGTAGCCAGGGCCGCTCACCGCAGAGCGATAACACACGATATTATCAGTTTCACCAATCTCAAGCAGGATGTCGTTAATGGCAACCGTAAACAATACTGGGCTAAGGCAACTTTCTTGAGGGAGACCTCGACCAGTGCTCGCCTCTGCTAACCAGAATCCACCAACTCTCGTAACAATTTCTGCTCACCCAGAAGGCCACACACCGTATCAGCCAGTCCTCTGCTCACACCCAAGCAAACAAGGCTGCCCTTGACCCACTCAACACTCACAGTGTCATACGTGGCCTTAATGTCTAAAAACACAGCAACTATGGTGTGGCCATGTACCCATGCTTCAGAAATTCCAGATATCAGGAATATAATGATCGCATCCTGAGCATTGCTCCCAACACAATAGCCAAACTGGGTCAGTGCCAGGCAATCCTAATACTCTAGATGCCAACTAAGCCATTTAATGAGCATCCTATCATACACTTTGCACAGATTGGATAGCAAAGAGACAGTTGGAAACATCTGTATGCGACGTTCTTGGCTTATGAACAGGAACAATAGTATAGAGCCACGAGCTAGGAACAGCGCCCCCTCTGAAGACCGACTGCAGTGGAGCTACACTACCTTCAATGGCCTCCCTGGGTAGGCTCCGAATACTCTTATATGAGATCCCATCAATGCCTGGAGAGGTATTGTCATTGCATCGTGCAAGTGCAGACAAAAACTCAGACACATCCCAGGGGAGATCTTCCGCAGAGCTATCAACATCCCTGCAAACAGAAGGGGGCGGAACATTCCCAGTCGACAGAGCATGTACACTTGCAAACCTGTTGTAAAATGCATCTGCCATGAGCTCCCCTCTCAGAACAGAGACAGATCTTTCTCGCATGTCATAAACCCACATCTGTGGTATTCTGTTAAATGCTTGATTAATCACTCTCCAGGCATTCACAAGAGATACAGAGATACAGACACTGCTACACACCCTGTCTGGGTACAATTCACATTCTTTACGAATCAAATATGCCGCTTCCCTCACCATTCCCTGATACACAAGTAGGGGAAAAGGCTACATTCTTCCAGGGGACAGACATTCAAAGGTCAAGGCGTCAAGGTTAAGGGTCAACGTCACGGAGTCAAAGATCACAAGTTCAAGGTCAAAGGTCACGGGGAAATTAGCTGGGATTCCCCTTTTGCTCTATTCTGATTGGCTGAGACTGGGAAATCACCCAAGGTCCGGGGATTCCCTTTTCTCAGTTTGTCATGATTGGTTGAGATTGGAAAATTCCCTGGGTATTCCCCTTTTTACTCTGTTCAGATTTGTTGAGATAAACCTTTGAACATTATTGATCTTGATGAGGATGTGAGAGCGAATGTTTTGACGATCGGATGATGGGTTAATTGCTCCGCCCCCTGATTCGAACTTGTAGATGGTCAACTCTCTCACATAGCTCTGATCAGCTTTTTACAATTTTTACTGCTAAGAGTGTCTCTTTAGGGGGAATATTATGCACTTTCAGCACTTTTTTTACTGCAAGGAGTGTCTTTTGAGTGAATATTATGTATTTTCTGCAAACATTTACTGCTAAGAGTGTCTTTAGAGGTAATGTTATGCACTTTCAGGACTTTTTTACTGCCAAGAATGTCTCTGTAGGGAAAAGTGTGCACTATCAGCATACATTTACCGCAAAGAATGTCTTTAAAGGGAATATTATGCACTTTCAGCACTTTTTTTACTGCTAAGAGTGTCTTCAGATTGAAAATTATGCTCTTTCAGCTCACATTTACTGTTAAGAATATCTTTAAAGGAAATATTATGCACTTTCAGCAGTTTTTTACTGCAAAGAATGTCTTTAGAGGAACAAGTGAGCACTTTCAGCACTTTCTTACTGCCAAGAGTGTCTTCTGAGGGAAAATTGTGCACTTTCATCTACCTGCATAGGAGTAACCATTTAACTATGAGTGCGTTGTGCGCTTAAACCCATTTCCCACTCACTAAAACCCACTGCCCAATTCCCACATGCTGGATTTCATCCATCTGGATAGGGTACAATTCTTACTGCCAAGAAGGAATTTACAGGGAAAATTGTGCACTTTCACATAACTGGGTTGGTGTAAAAAATCTATTTTTAACTGCTTAGAGTGTCTTTTGAGGCGAAATTGTGCACTTTCCTCTGTCTTTATGGGGGTGTAACCGTGTAATTCCCACGTGCTGAAACCCACTTCCCTCATGATGAACTTGGGGGTTGACTGTCAGTGAACTTTTCGACTGCATGCTGTAAATAATACCAAATTATGCCAAGTGTGATACTTAGAAACCAGATAATACTCTTATCAGGATGTGTAAATTCTACCAAAACACATGTAAATTCTACGTAATTTTGGTGGTAGCAACCCACCTCAGAATGTGTAATTTAGCCCTCGTAAATTCCAAGTATATCCGGTTACCCAATACCACCACCACCCATAGACCGCTTTATGGGCCCACCGCTGGACCTTCACAATGTCAAAACGTGCAATAAACGAATGTAATCGTAATGGGAGCGTACAAACATCAATAAAAACGTTTAAGTAAGTTTCACGTTTCTGTATGGATGTTCTTATCACGTTCCTTATTCACGTTTAAATGTTTCCAACACGTTCTTTCAAGATGACGCAATTAAACAGGTCTTCATCGAGTAATAAACAAATGAAAATCGTTTGGGGAACCTACAACCATCAATAAAATCGTTTAGCTATGCTCCACATTTATGTTTTAATGTTAGATACATTTCCAGTTTATGTTAGGATGTTTTCACCATGTTCCTTATCCACGTTTGAATATTACCTTCCCATTCATTGGAAATTACATGAAAAAACTTACATTTTTAACATAATTTTATTGATAGGATACAAAACTATGCCATGTTAAATCCCTTCAGCCAGTCAAAATTCCAATCTGTGTTAGGTTGTGCTGTGCATTTTCCCTATAACTTCACCTCTCCTGTAACTCAGCCAGAATTTCCATAATTTTATCTCCCAGTGATGCTGCGCACAAGAGTCTCAGTCTATTCACCAACTCATTTGGATCTTTGTCTTTTAACCCAATTTCATCCAACCCTGATTCATCCGACCTTTTATCCTACCCTGATTGATCTGACTCTGTTTCTTCTGACTCTGATTCATCTGAGTCCAATTCATTTGACCCTGCTTTGTTGTAATCTTCTTTTTCAGACTCTATTTCATCAGGTACGGTAGGCTCTTTTGGTAGGCCTGAACCACTTTTCTCCTTCTTCATATCCTCCCAAATCGGTTTGATAATGCGTATGTAGTTGTAACTGCGGTTTAATTTCGGCTTTCGAGAGGTGGGATCGTTGTTGCGGTATATGACATTACTATCTTTCAGAATGGAGGCATATGAAGCCAAGACATCAGGATCATACATATCGTAGTGTAAGTCTTTTTGGGTTAGAAAACTCCACAGCTGATTCCGTCCTTGGTACCGCTTTTTTCCCAACACTACATCCTTCTCTGTCTGTATGGGGGTGTAACCGTGTAATTCCCACGTGCTGAAAAACACTTCCCTCATGATGAACTTGGAGGTTGACCGTTAGCGAACTTTTCGACTGCATGCTGTAAATAATACCAAATTATGCCAAGTGTGATACTTAGAAACCAGATAATACTCCCATCAGGATGTGTAAATTCTACCAAAACACATGTAAATTCTACGTAATTTTGGTGGTAGCAACCCACCTTAAATGTGTAATTTATCCCTCGTAAATTCCAAGTATATCTCTAAAAAAATTTCACTGTTTTATTCCCAATCATGAGGTCTCCCGAGTCCATGTTGTACCGTAATCCAAACACATCATCGTTCTCTTTTGGAGTTTTGACAAATCTGTGTAAATAATACTTTGGCATCACACCTAACGTTTGACTCTTCAAAAGAGCCTTCAAAGACCGAAGGGAGCCCCGTGGAGGAAGTTCGAGAGGAGTCGATGTTGCTGGTGATGTAGATGGTCTTGAGCTTTGTCCTAGTCTCTCGATGGGAGTACAGGTGTTGTATGAAATTTTTATTGGTTCTGAACCCCTGGGAGTATAGGACACATGTTGCCTTTCTTCCGGAGAACATGTGCTGGTTTGTTCATGCTCTTCATCACTCTCCTCCTCGAATTTCCATTTTTTAACTGTGGGTTCATCGTCATCTTTTACCTTCTTAATCTTTTTGATGGATCTAGCGATACTTTTTAACGGTTCAATAATGGGTTTATACAATTCTTCCAGATATTCACCTTCGCATTGATTATCGTTTTTCACTGACGCAAACTTTTTGTCAGTTTGTTTCTAAGTTCATCACGCATACACTTATTCTCCATTTTTATCCTACGTTAGTAACCTGGAGTCCTCTTTTTTTTATACATTCAAGGGGAAAGAGACTCGTTTTAAGCATGCACGAAGCGGGTTTCATCGCGCACGAAGTGGGTTTCAGCACGGGGAAGCGTACATAATTACACGGTTACACCCCAATATAGACAGAGGAAAGTGCACAATTGCGCCTCTAAAGACACTCTTAGCAGTTAAAAATTGATTTTTTTACACCCAACCCAGTTATGTAAAAGTGCAAAATTTTCCCTGTAAATTCACTCTTGCCAGTAAGAAAGTGCTGAAAGTGCACACTTGTTTCTCTAAAGACATTCTTCGCAGTAAAAAGTGCTGAAAGTGCACAATTTTCCCTATAAAGACATTCTTGGCAGTAAAAAACTGCTGAAAATGTATAATATTTCCTCTTAAGACATTCTTAGCAGAAAATGTGTGCAGAAAGTACATAATAGTCACTAAAAAGACACTCTTTGCAGTAAAAAAGTGCTGAAAGTGCATAATATTCCCTCTAAAGAGACACTCTTAGCAATCAAAATTGTAAAAAAGCTGATCAGAGCTATGTGAGAGAGTTGACCATCTACAAGTTCGAATCAGGGGGCGGAGCAATTTACCCGTCATCCAGATTGTCAAAACATTTGCTCTCACATCCTCATCAAGATCAACAATGTTCAAAGGTTTATCTCAGCCAATCAGAACAGATCAAAAGGGAAATCCCCAGGAAATTTCCCTGTGACCTTTGACCTTGACCTTTGACTCATGACCTTGACCCCGTGATCTTTGATCCCGTGACCTTGGCCTTTGAATGTCTGTCTCCTGGGCGAATGTAGCCTTTTCCCCCTACTTACACAAACAAGGTGTAGTCACATGGGTCGTGCATCCAATGACGGAACACCTGCCGTCTATCTCGTACTGCACAAGAGCAGAGCCTAGTCCACCAGACAGGATGAGTGCGTGTGAAGTCGGACATCTTCTTGCACGTCCGCAAGATCCCTACAGCATTAGAAGCGACCCAATCATTAAAAATTCCGCTGGAGGGTTGTGGACATCTTCTCAACACCAGTTTAGGAGGCCAAGAACGTCCACGAGTGAACAAGCCAACGGGGAAGTGGTCACGCCCCTTTGGTTGTCCGACACAGAGAACTGGAAGTATTCCTTAAAACTGGGTTAACAAACAAAAAAGTCCAACACTGACTCCTGTATGAAACCAAGTTGCTATCTAGAAAAGGACGGCGTCCCATCCTGTAACACTGCCAGATCCATTCGTTCAACTGCCAACGCCAGATTACGACCTTTTGGTATCTATTTTTACCGACCCCAGTCAAAATAGTGCGAATTGAAGTCCCCACAGACCATAACAGGGACACAATATTGAGTAAACCACTTTACCCAATCTTGAACGGCATTCGTGGATGTCGCATGAACAACAACTAGAGTGACCCACTGCCCAAGCTTATTTACTTTAACTGCGCAGGAAATTAGCCCCTCAAAACGAGCAGACATCAAGCACAGAACATATGGAACTAACAACTTAATGAAGAATCTCACATTTCCTCCAGCATACACACAGTTGGATCGAAAAGAAGCAGCTCTATCTCAAATTCGAATATTAGTTTCCTGAATCCCTAAAATATTAACCTGCTGAAGAAGAGATTCGACATCAGAAATTTTGGTTCGTATGCTCCTGACATTCCACGATGCTATTGCATAAGCACTCAACGAAAATAAAATCAAAAGCAGCTAACAACTACCTAACCTAATTTCTACCCTACACCACACCCCTCTCCCACTCCATTGCCTTGCAACTGCACTTCTACCTAGCCAACACTTGACTATAAGTCCATCCCTGACTGAACGTTATTAACAAAAACATTTTGATCAGCACACTCAACACTATTTTTACTATCAACACAATGTGTTCGCTATTCCTACGATGATCCGTCTGAATGCAAAACATTTCTTCCTCATTATTTTAAACACTACAAAGGCCACTTTCTTGACTATGAATTTCTTTGTCACAAACAAACTGATATGAATGTAACTCAACAACTGCATAGTCGGATTCACTCCATTCTACCTGCTTTGCAATCGCTGCCCTGTTTCCTCTTTTCTTCTTCTTCTGTGCTGGAGGAGCAACTAATCCATCATTATCTTCCGGGGGGGGGGGCGAAATAAAATAAAATAAACAACACCACGACCCCGCTAACATTCAAATTCAAATTCAATTTCTTTATTCAAGAGCCGTGACCTGCAGTCGTACGCTCTGTATATCACTAAGTTAAACAAAGCAAGAACGGTTTCAACGGTTTTATTAAGAGCTAGTGGCTCGAAGCCATGCACCCTAACAATGAAAGGCAATGAAACAAAATAGAAAGCAACAAAAGATGAAGACAAAGGGTTTCAAGCAGTGCCTCCAAATACGAAACCAAAAACTTCAATAATACTGACTATTAGAGCAGAATTAATTGATTCCAAAGTTGGTTGAGTAACAATCACTGCCTGCGCAGTCGTTGTTGCGGGCTTATCACGTTGGTATCAAAACGGAGAAACAGGCAATGCAGCTACACTGAGAAGTGCGATTTACTTTACTAAAAAGACCTAATACTGCCATGTCAGTATGGCTCAGCCGTAGGACCTTGGCCTTTGGTATCAAAGGAAGTGGGTTCGATTTCCCGCTCAGTCAGTCTGAAATATTAGTTCAAACAGCAACGTAAATAGGTTTGCATCTGTATTATATAGGAACTGTATTTATTTACCGTGGCACCCCCGGTGACGGGTAGGATGGACAGATCACTCAATGGGTAATGCTGGGGGAAGGGCAGGGTTCCGGGGGAACAGAGGAGTCAAGGAGGCCAGGTGGTGAGGAGGAACAGGGGGCATCAGAGACGCTCTCATATCATGCTGCCCAGTGTAGTATCTGCGTGGGTATCAAGATTGAGAAACAGGTAATGCAGTCACAAAATGCCGCTGGTACCTGGGGAAGGGGCGCCGCGTACAAAAAAATGAGATCGTGCGGAGGGAAATTGCAGGAGGTGTGGGGAACAGGAGCGCATTTTCATGTCTTGTTCCCCAATATAGTATTTCGCTCGCTCATGAGCTGATGATCTGCACAGGTGGAGCTATCTAAATTAAAGAGTTTGGTGATTTGCATTCAACCATCACAATAAGTAGCGTAGACTGCAGATTTATTAAGAGTTTAGTGATCCGAAGCCATGCACCCTACTACAAACAAGGGGCATGTCTATTTTATCGGACGATGCTGTGTGGCGATTATTTCTAGCAGTCCGTTTGCATTGTTTTTGTTGTCACTAATAAAGAGTAAACAGCATGGCAGAGGCTGAACGTCAAGTGGGAGCTACGGCAAGCAGAAGTAGTGATGCAGGCAGAGGTCAACAAGGGACTTGTGCCGAGTTTCAAGTATAGGGAGGTCTGGAGAATAGCAGAATATATTGGACTGGGTGAAGTTGATCTCAATTCGTACGGTGTGAGTAGTAAAGATAATGATGGGGTAGAGGGCTTACGATTGATGAATGTTGATAGAGGCAAAACTAGTTACAATAATGCCAGTGACAACAATGGTGGTGACAATGCTGGTGTTAACAATGAGTCTAAGAACAATGAAAGTAACGTCAGTGAAGGTCTGATAGGAGTGGTCCGAGACGGCGTTTATCATAAACTATAAGGCTATAAGGAAGAAAAGCTATCTGCTGAGGAGGTGCCAAATAGAGCCTCTTTTGTGGATGTGGTGACCTCACACACGGATCAAGTAGTGGAAAAGAATGTGACTGCAGTCGGACCAAATGGGGGCAGCCATGATCATGACCAGGATGTGCCACGTGACCTTGCCTGGCAACAAACCCATACAAAAGGGGTTTGGCTAACATTTCTACGGATAGGTAATTGGTTGTCCTAGTGCCCCAGGTGGGTTGCTTGTACCTGCTACAAGATGTGCGAAACACTTTGGCCAAGGTAGTAAAGCTGTGGCGTGTAACTGTCTTATGTTGGCTGAGAACAAACAATGCTTTTCAAGTCCAGTTTGCGGATCGAGAGGCAAAAATGATTGTTAAAAAGGAGGGGCGTCTCATGGTGCGTGGCCATTCAGCAATTGTGTACGACCTTCTCCCAAGTTCCGGTTGCACTTGTTCCCGTTGGATGTGCCAGATGCAGCCATAGTTATGGTGCTAGCAGGGTATGGAGAAGTAATTGGTTTACGGCATGAACATTTGTTTCTGCTAGGGTGGTCTCGCTTTTCTTTCTGCATCTGTGGTGTTGGTGACGAGATGGTGACGAGATGGTGCGTCACCATGAGTGCCCTGATGGGCGGCTCAGCATCGTTTCGTGATTGATGCTGGGGTGGACCCGATGCATAAGGCCCTTGTTGTTTCACTGCACTCCTTGTATGGTGTTGGTCCCCTGCGCAGGACCATAGGTTTTTGAAGGGCGATGCTGCGATTTACCTAGGGTCCAAGGATTTCTCTTGCTCTCTTGTTTCCTGGCCGCCGGCTGTAGTGTGTAACATTTAGAAATGTATAGACAGGTTGTAACTTTAGATAGTTTTTAAGTAGCTTTTAGAGAGCACATGGTTTACTAGGCCATTACACTCTGTAAATAAAATTAAATAAATAAGGACGCACTAGGAGTTGTAGGAGATGGTATTTATCGGTACCTTCCTAAACGACCCAACATAGCGTACCAAACGCACCACTGTTGGTGACAGTTTGGCTCATTCCCTGATAATATCCATGTTGATGCGGCTTGATGGACGTCAACATCATCAGCAACCTGACAAAACTATTACGTCGCGCATGCTTAAATCTCCACCCCAGCAAACCACCTCCCTGAGATGGTTCGCAATTTGCATTGCTCTCGCCTGGTCACATCTATTAGCTAATCCTGGTCAAATCCATTAGCCAGGTCAGGTCGCGGTGAAGGCATGACGTATCGAATACTCTGCTGAGCTTGTTGAGCTGTATTGTAGTTTAGGAAGGTACTGAACGACTGACGCAACATCACTGCGCATGCATGATGTCAAGTTTGGAGCCTAACTGTCTGTAACAGTGGTGCGTTATGTTCGCTCTGTTCCGTGCTTTAGGAAGGTACTGTATGTACGGCTTGGTCAGGAGAAGACTAAGGATGTTCCAGCTGAGAAACTGTCATATTCAAGAATGGTAACTGGAGGTCGCTGTGAAGAACAGTTTAGCACTGAGGAGTAGGAAGGGCGCAGCCCTTTCGACTACTCTTTAGAGCTAAAAGACAGATTTGGGATGGGTCAAACGCTACTACAAAGGTGGCTTGTCAAACTTTGCGATGCACTAATGTGTTGTCATAATCACAGATCAGTATGGGAAGCCGTTCCTCACTACTCACGTCCATGATGCTTTAGCGGATCTAATTGACTTGCGGCAAGTAAGCGGTATCTGATGGCTGCGAGCAGTTTTAGTTTTTCGAGTGAGGTGGCCAAATGGCGGATCGTCACCGAAGAAACCCTGTCCTTGAATGAATTTTCCGCTAAGGACTTCGATCTACATGACCGACTCCTTCGAATCAGGCTCCACTGGTTGCCGTTAGCAACATCGGTTGAGGACATTGAACGAGCTTTGTGTAAGTAGCTTTGTGTATGTATGGTGAAGTAGTGCAACACAAGTTTGAGTACCATGACATCGAAGGCATCATACGTTGCCGTACTGGAGTAAGAATTGTAGTGTTTGTGTCTGGGGACAATATCTGCCTTGAGGATGTTCCCCATATTGTTGGTGTGAATGGTGTTCCATCCCTGCTCTCCATTGCTGATCGTGCCCCTCGTTGCCTTAGTTGTGGAACGCGGGGGCACGTTAGATCACTTTGCCCGAACGTATACTGCTCCCAGTGCAGTTCTACGTTCACCCAGGGTGCACCTTACAGGCATGTGAGTGAGCGAGTGGCAAGACTAAATAAGGCATCAGTGTCACCATCCCAAGTAGTAGTGGAAGCTACTGGCGATACCAGTCCTCCGCTATAGGGCAACTTGCCCCACCTGGAGTTGCTAAATTGAATCTGGATCCAGTGGGTGATCCCTCGGATGCACAAGCAGAAGCCTCTGCCGGATGGCAGCAGTAGTGGCGTAAACGTACTAAGAAGCGACCCCGCTTTCTGGCCACCCCACCCCTGTTTGAGAAGGTGAGGATTCAGTGTGTCGAGACGGCCAGTGCCCCAGAGTGCCCAGTATGCTCCAGTCTTCTGATGTTACTGCGATGTCATTGTCTTCGAATTCATCAACTCAGGAGTGTACGTCTGTTGCAGTCAGCAGTGTGGCGCTAGAGGGTACATTGGCACCTGTTGGTCAGGGAGAGAGTGAGTGCTGTCGAGAAGAAGCTCTCGGTGAATCATCCGGTATAGAAGTGTCATCAGAGGACTTGTCTTCTGGTTACCAAGTATCTAGTTGTGCCCATGTCAGCGTGTCAGGCAGTGTGGAGTGGAATGCCAATGGTGGGTTAAAGGGAGTGGAAGTTCTGTTCGGTTCAGTGCAAGAGGTTGCGTCACTAGTTAAGTGACCTGTGCTCAGTTGTAGCTGTGCTTTTCCGCTCAGTCAAGTCGCTGATTAAGTCTTTATCTTTTGCACGTGGAATGCCAGAGGTATCCTAAATAAGTTACGCGAAGTGAAGGAACTGTATGCAAGGTGTTGTGTTCTTGGTGTATCGGAAGCTCGACATCTCCCATCATATGTTTTGCCAATAGCTGGGTATGCTCTGTACTCAGGGAGTGGTGATTCACATATTTGTATGTTTGTAAACGACCCAGTGCCGAGTGTCGCTGTGGCAAACCAGGACTACCCAGTTATAAATTCCTGTGCTGTCAAAGTTTGGTGGGGTAAGGTTTGGGTACCTGTGTCACTGTGCATGTCACTGGGAGGGTCAGCAGGGATGATGTGGGTGATGTGATGCAGGGATGATGGTGTGCTTGCGTGAAGTCATTCCGTCGTCCCCTCATTGTCATTCACACCATTGGAGTTGGGATAACTTGCACGGTGTAATGCTAGGGGCTGCATGTTTGCTTCCTCCTTGAACGATGTAGGTTTGGTTGTGCTGCAAGATGGGTCCCACACTTTTGTAAGGCGGTATGGAGGAGCGGTGCAGGAATTGGTGCTCTATCTGATTCTGTGCTCGGATAGTGTTACCGGGGAATTGGCTTTTGGTGTGCCTGACGGACTTGCATGGTAGTGAGCACTTCCCTGCAATGCTGTCATGGGGTAGAGACTGAGTGCTTGGTCAGTGGGGGAACCACGTAACAGGTGTCCAGTTTCCCGAACGGTGCTCCATGGGAACTTTGCAACTTGGGTGGCCAAGTGGGGCCCCACTTGTGGGTCTTGTATGCACGTGGTGTGCACCGTCGGTGTGACCCTGAAAAGGTGAAGCCTATGTGGTGGTCTCACGCCTGCACGGTGGGTATTCGAGACAGATGGAATGCTTGGCGTAGGTTCCGCAGGTAGCCTTCGGATTACCGGTGGTTTTGTTTTAGTGGCATCTCGGAGAAATCACGGTTCGTAATCTGCCGTGAAAGGCTCCTTTATGGTAGGAGGTTGTGTGAGAATCTTCCCGATAAAGAAATTGATCCAACTTGGTGACAGGGCCCCTTATGTATCGTGGAGTTTTGATAGAGGGAGAAGAGTCCGCCGGAGAGTAAGCATGACGGAGGCGTTCCACCAGAACTTCTCAGCAGTGTAAGACTCTCCTCTGGGCCCAAGGCCAGGTCAAAAGACTAGGCCGACTATGTCTCAGGAGGTCAGTCCTTTCAGGAGGTTCCAACTGGATGCTGCTATTGCCGCAAGCATTCTACACAGGGCTCCTGGTATTGATGGAGTCTCTTATGGCCGTCCAGTCGGTTATGGAGAAGAGGCACATACGGATCTTTTCACGCATTTCCAAGCGGTACTTGATGGAGCCCAGGCTCCGGAAGCATGGCATTTCTCTGTTCTGACTTCAGTAGTAAGCAATGAGTAGTCGAGGGGCTCGGTAGTGAGTTGCCGCCCGATCGCGCTCCTCTCGTGTGTTCGAAATACTGGAGCGCATGCTCGTGAGGCGTCAGGAGTCCTACCTAGAGTGCAGTTACTGGTTCTATCCCGTCAGTTCGGTTTTCGCAAGCACAGGTTAGCTCAGGATGCTGTCCTCCTCCTTGAATCTTGTCCAGGAAGCCTGGCTGGAGGGTTGCGCTGTTGCAGCTGTCTTTCTTGGCGTAAGAGCTGCGTACGACACTGTTGACTTGGACTAGGTTGAGGAGGCTCTTTTGGGTGTGTGTCCAGCGGGTTTTGTACGGGCCTCTGCTCTTTGCCGTCACCATCAACGAGGTGTTAGTGGAGCGGGCTGAATCCTCCAATTTTGATGCCTATGCAGATGATTTAGTCGTATGGGTTGTTGGGTGTGATCTAGGTCAGCGATTCTCAAACTTTCTCAAGTGTCGGACCAGTAAATGTTTTTTTCTTGGTGCTACGGACCGGCACCTTGGGGTGGATAACGTGAACGATGGAGGGTGGGGTGGAAACGTTCAATTTATAACAGAAATTTCTATAACGAAATCAAGGTTCCCCCCCCCCCCGCCCACGGTTCACCATCGCCACCACGGTGCTGATTTATAACAGAAATTTGTTTACAATGTATCGCATTTATTTATCAAATCGTTAAGGTTAAAACATGGTAAGCGTTTTAAATATTAGTTGGTTAACAAAATATTTTTTACTTAATTTATACATGCGCAGCTAATGCGATCGGACAAGTGAGCCTGTTTATTTTTTGATAGCTTGTCAATCCGTGGCTCGATCAAGGATAATGCAACGCGTAGTGGAGAGCAACTATCCAGTTTATTTCAATATTTTGTCTTAATGACACTTACGGCTGAGAAGCCAGTCTCACATAGGTAGGTCTATCGAAATGGGAAAAGAGTTTTTATGGCAATGTCGGAAAGATCAGGGTATTCTACTTTCACTTTTATGCATAAAACAGCACGTGATGATGGCTGAGTCAAAAATTATCTTCACTCCTTCATTGACTATGGCTTGTTAACTAGCCTCTCGCAAAACGTAAACCCACAAACACACACAAAATAGACGCCATAAACACCAAAACGCTACAAAATTGTAAGATAAAATGCATACACAAAATGAACACAAATTATAGTTCCAGTTCGAGTGAACTCTAATCCGTTTTTATTCGTGTACCTTCAGTGCTGTGAGTATGGGGATACGAGCTCAAATGTTTTTTTTCTAAACGGCGAAGCCGTTTTTAGTTCAGTTAATAATTTATCGATGTGTGATAACAACAAATTATAAACAAACAAACATTCAATTTGTAAAATGGAATTTGTAAAATCAACCTATCAAGAAATTTCGGTCCTTTTCGTCACCGTGAATTTTGTTTGTTGGTGGTGTTATTGTGTTATTGTATTGCTGTATTATTCTGTATCGGGACGTGCTGCATTTAACCAGGGCTCCTGTAGAAATAAATTCAAATTAGTCTAGTCGTCTCGAGACCTGGTCTGGTGGCATTGCGGTCTTCTTGCAAGATTTCAAGCTTGGGTTCTCTCGCTGCCTGTGTGCGGTAACGTCTAGCTTTGTTGTGGAGTTGGCCGCTTTGTCGGTTGCAATGGACATTGCTTCGACGTGCAGGTCCCCAGGCATTGCATCCTCTCTGAATCGTTAGCAGTGCTCTCGTTCCTGTGCAAGTCGTTCACTTCCCCGTAGTTGTCTCACCCTATCTCTCTGAAGATTGGCACCAAGCTCCACTGTGATGAGCATATGGGTTGTGTAGTTCGTTTCGAATGGGTCCCAGGCCACAGAGGCATCCAATGGAATGAGGCTGCGGATGTACTGTCTCGAGCTGATTGTAGTGATACTGCTTCCTGTCCCTTCAGTAGCTGGGACTTGTACCCTGGCCTCCATACGATCTCATAAGAGGAGGACAGCCTTCAACCCATTGGGACAGCTTTGTGAAATGGAGGCACCTGTACGTGCTTCACCCAGCGGTCGTGGCTCCACCTCCACTACTAGGGGACCTCGTTTGGCAGGAGGCTGGCCTCCTGTTGCGTTTTACGACCGGACATGCCCTGCTCAATGCTCACATGTTTCGCCTTGGGTGGAAGACCTCACCGGCCTGCAAGTGCGGTGATGCAGACGAGATGGTGGCCCATTTCCTTTTGCAGTGCAGGTGCTGGGCTCACCTCAGATGTGTGGACTTGCGTGGTGCTACACTCTCTGGTGTTCATGGTACGGTGGGTAGTTCACTGCGCAGTCTCTGGGTAGTCCTGGGTTTCTGTTTCGGTACTCGGCGCTTTGTGGTTTAGTCGAAGGAGGTGTATGTAGCATAGGCTTTACTATAGAGGGGCACACAGCATGCAGGCTTCAGTTCCGTTAAATGTAAAATAAATAAAAAATAAAGGGTAATGCTTATTTTGTTCACTGGTAGCGTTTTCCCAAGATACGGAAATATAGCATTACAAATGATTGCAATCTTTTTAGTTGATGCCTCCCCAAATGGCAAACCTTAAAAGGCACGTATTGGAGTGTTGAATACCAAATTTCATCCGTAACTGTCGCATAATTTATTTTATATGAGCGGAATTAGTAGTCAGTAGTCAGCATATAGTAGTCAGTAGTTAGTAGTCAGCTGAAATCAATGATCTTCACACACTTTTATCACATTGATACAGTTTATACACTTGATTGAAATACAACTATTGTTTGTCAGGGCACAAAGACTGCCCATTTTCAACAATTTACAAGCTGTTTCGGCGCATAGGTATTTATCCTCACCATCACGAAATACGTTCAGCTCTGGTTTCTGTTAAATGCCAAAGGCTAGTGGCCATGCAACAACTATGCAGGAATTAAACAATGACTCTCTTACAATGAAGTTACAATGAATATTATTTAACTTGGTGGGCGGATATTTAGTTCTAACATCTTTACAATGCGAAAATTTCAAATTACTCACCTTACAATATGAAATTCCGACGAAATATCAAGAAGCAGTTCCCACAACCTGATTAGCTGATATTTGCTTTAAACAATTGTCCAAACTAACACATGCAACAACCCGCGATACTTTTTGGCTTTTTTTAATCATTGAAAAATTTAAACTTCAACATGTAACTCAGAAATTAACAAATTTTGTTTGAATTGCCTAGTAACTCGTAACCAAGAAAAGTGTTATTTCTAACTAGCATAGTACCCGTCTTTGCCCGGGATTTGTTTCGGCCGTGGTTTGTTTTGGTCTGTGGTTGTTTCCCAGTTTTTGGTGGGTGTTGCCTGAATGTTGACCACGACGCAAAACGCCATTTCGCAACCCCCCTCCCCCTTTTCTTCCCATCCTGTACGTGTGCTCTCCCTGCCCTTTTCCTCTTATCTTACCCAAAAAACTTACCTTGTATGGTTTAGTTAATGCGTAATCATATGCTTAATAGTAACAGACGTATTGGCCCCACTCCTCACCACCCTTCCAATCTCTTTTTTTTTCTAAAGAGGTTAGCTGAAAGACGCACTGCCGCAAACACGGTAAATTGCTTTTCAGGCCCTCCTGCCCACTCACAGTTTATCACTTTGGCTTGTGCACTCCACATTTTCGCTTTGGGTTGAGCAATCCGTACCGTGTGAAAAATACCTGTCCTTCGTGTATGGTGTCATTTAAGACATGCCTCTGTGATGACCGCGCAGAGCAAATTGTTAGTCGAGGCAACAATGTGCCAATTTCAACTTCTTTCAAGGCAACAACGTACCAGTTTCAACTTCTAGGCAAAAGAATTGACTCACTCGCCCGATTCCATTGTAGGGGCGGTTCCCCTTTCGGGGGTCGTTGCCGTTGCCCTTTTCTGCTATGAGACTTTGGTTTTTTAATGTAAAGATTTCTGGTATCTCCACAATTTAGTCCACCCCACCCCCATAGGGGTTATTTACACGTTACCAAGGAAATAAGGAAATACGTGAGAAAACACTTGAGTCTACATGTAACCGAATGCACATTTTAAGATTTTCGAGAAATTTTGCTTTGTTCAACCGAATAACTCCAAGCAAGGAAGTGGAAAAGAAAGAGTCTTTTAGGTATAAAGGGTATTTTGACTGATTTATGGCTTTTTTGACTTATTTTCAGCTTTATGCTGAATTGTATCTGCAACAATTATAAAAAGTTTACAATGAAAAACCGTTTCATGTCTAAATAGGCTAGCATTTACTGTGAGGTTAGAATTTTGTGTATAGGTTCAGTGGCATAACTTAGTCAGTGTGGGCCCTGGAGCAAGAAATTATAGTGGGCCCCTCTAACCCCACCATTCCCAGGCCCTGGCTGCAATGTCGGGGTCCGGTGTTGATGGGGTATGGAAAGACGGTTGTCGGGTTTTATCTTTTTGCTTTGCCTGGTTTGAGAGTCCAGGCACAGAACACAAAAGCGGTGATCGGGAAGAAGTGTGCACTCAGCTTAAGACTTAATAATTTTTAGTTTTGGAAAACGATCGTTCTGCAGTTGACACCAGCACGGGAACAAGTAAGAAAAATAAAGCAAGCCATGCTGATAAGCGGGAAATAAAAGAAAGGATGGTGCAACCCGTGGATACAAGCAATAATAACTGAGATGTAAACCAACAATAAAGCAGTAAAATTAATTATTTATCACAAAGATAAAGTAAATTTACTTTATCTTCGTTTACTTCCGTATCTACTGCAGTCCCTGGATGCCGCCATGGGTGTTTCTATACTATTTATCTTGATTATTTTCCTCTATCTCTTCTTTTTACTCTCTTGTCTCCCTCCCGTGTCACTCTTGTCTCTCTCTCTCGTTCTTGCTTTACTTAGGTTTTTTTTTATTTCTGTGTGGGCCACCCTCTATAGTCCTTTAGTGTAGGCTTCCCTGCAACTGCACCCTTCGCACCCTGCACGTTATGCCACTGTTTAGGTTACATCAAACATAGCATGAACACTTTTAAGTTTGATTAACATTTTGAAATATTTTCAATTGGGGTACCTTTATAATTTCGAATAAAATTCAATGCTGAATTACTTTAAATTCCTATGGACATATTTATTTCAGTACACGCTCAGAATTAAAAAAAAATTAAACAAGTAATTTAAGTTCATAGAAATAGCGCCCATACTGACTTCACAATCAGTAGTTAAACTTCCAAATCTTCCGCTAGGTTCTAAGAAATCCTTTTAGTTCCAATTACCTCTCTGAAACCATAATTAATTCCATATTTCGAAGCCCCTTAGCCGCTTGGCAAAAGGATAACAGACAATCGTTATGCTCGTAACAATTTAACACAGCTCAAAGTTAAGAGCTCTGTGGTCAATAGCAAAAACTCGTTACAAAGTCGGTGTTAGTTTTAAAGAAACTTGTAATGCTGTTAAAGGCGAGGGGGTAAAAACACAAAAGTTTAAAATTAATTTCGAAATTAAAATTGGCCAAAACAGGCTAAAGATTTTATCGAAAATACCCTCATGGTACTGTACTGAAACAAATGCTTTTGACCGGAGCCACGAAACGGACTACATGTACAAGGGCAATTATCTACAAACAATAACTACTGTTAAAACTTTCCAGTTGGTGATTAAGTAGCTAAAGACCAAAACTGGTTAAGAAAAAGAAGTAGAGTAAGTGTTAATATTCAAAAATATCTTCCAACACTACCACATTCGGAAAAAAATTACTACTGGAGCTATAATCTGGTGCAACTCCAAATTCAGCACTAAACCAGGTTCGTCAAACGTTAAGAACTACATCAGCAACGACACAGAACTTGCTTAAAGGTACGTAAAGAGTGCCTAGATCAATGATGAACCATAAGTCGTGCAAAACAATACCCGGCAGTAAATCTCAACTTCAATTCTGGTGAAGCTGAATGATTGTAGGGACAACTGATGAAGCAAAATTAAGTGGTGAAGCAACAAGTTAATAATTGAATTTCATTCAGTTTCCCCCAAGATAAAAAAAAAGGTGCATGCACATTTAGGCACCATGGCATTAATCCTTATGACATGAGCATTTTAGCTAAGCGTGTACCGCAGCTTATGATAACCCTGTGCCAAATCAAAAAGAAACTTTTCCTTTAATTAAGATTGGTAACGTTAGAAATAGCTCATACAACTCCGCAACGAGAGATGACCAGTACGCTAAAAAAGATTTTAAAGTTTAGCGTTTTTTCAAGACAATTCTGGTAATGTAACTACTTGAGAGTTGAAATAATCCACCCAAAACCAAAACTGGTGTAAAAAGTGCCAAGTTTCCAAAAAGGATCGGCCTTTGAAGGTAGTGATATCATTCCACCAGGGAAAGGCCGCCTAGATTGATCATATTACCAAAGTTAATCGCACATACTAATAGTTCGAAAGTTAAATGAAAACTAGAAGATTGCTACTAGCAGTAGCAATCTTCAAGTTTTCATTTACGTCTAAAGTATTATTAGGTGCTTTTAACTTGGCTAATAAGATTAACCTTGGCGGCCTTTCCCTGGTGGAATGATATCACTACCTTCAAATGCCGATCGTTTTTGGAAACTTGGCGGGTTTTTCTACTAGTTTTGGTTTTGGGTGGATATCACATCTTTCATAGGATTGTGAACGTACAAAACGTTACACCGTCTTATCTTCATCTGTACCTTTTTTCTGGAGGAATTTGATATCTATAAATTTTCACATTGATAATTTTCTAATTTACCATTGCCAATAAGCCGTTTGATTAGCCAAATTGACATGGCTTAGTTTATTTTGGGAGCATTCGTCACATGCTTACGTTTCTTCAGTCCCATTTTTGACGACACTAGCTAACAATCGCTGAAATCGTTTGCTTCGCTTACTCTATCAGCGCATGCTCTTTAGTTGTTTTGTTTATCCTTGTACCTTCCCCTTACTTTTTAAAGATTTCGGCAACATTAGGATTTATTCTCGACATGACAAGCTACGCTTTTAGTTGCTTGCAGTTGATAGGCACATGTAACTTAGGACTGCGAACATACAAAAAACCAGCGCACCATGTTATATTTTGCTCTACCTTTCTTTTTGGAGGCATTTCATGTCTATAAATAATTAGCCGTTACATCAGAAAAATTGAGAAATTTTGCTTTCTTCGTTCACATTTAGTCATGCAGAAACCCCCGTTGCTAAAACAGCACAACGTGAAGCATTTTATTTTTGGGTTATTAGTAAAACCACGCTTGGTCATGGATGCTAGCATTCTAGCGTAACCGTAATCTAACGTGCATCCCTTTATTCTTACGCAGTCCACGGCAACGTAATGTTTCCTTATTTTGTCTTTCGTTACAGTTCAGCTTTTAGTTCGTTCAGACTTTTACAATCATCTAAGGACCAGTGTTGATTGTTCAAGCCATTGTAGCTTGAAATCTAAGGTTGCAACTTGTAAAAGAAACGAAATTTAAATCCCCTTGTGCCAAATTTCAAAACCCTCCCACGCATTTGTCCTGACCCCTACAACCCCCAAACCAACAAAAAGACCATGCTCAGATCACCATGCATCCGTGTGCAAACGTTCAGCTACGTAAGACGTCTCACCTTATTAGCCAGCTAGCCAGCTAACCAGCAACAGTAACAGTAACATAAAAACAACTTTATTGACGCATCTTTTTCTCTATGATTGGTGGTCACTCATCCTTTAAATTTTAATTTTTCCTAATCTCTGACCCTTTCCCTTACATTTTCCACAATTTGAAACATTTTCGTCGCATTGGGATTTATCCTCAACATGCCAAATTATGCTTTCAGTTGCTTACAGTTAATAAACACGTCATGTCTGCTAGTGGGTCGCTTTTTTATCATTAACAATCAATTTTTTAACAATCGGAAGTCTGCAATGGGATGATCTGCTGTTACTTGGCGGCGACACAATAGTGTGCGTCTAGATTATAAATAATGAATCGTTAACTTGACAATTCCTATTAAATTGAAACAAAACATTATTTCTCCATTACAAAAACAATTGTTACTCTTGTATGTAATTATAAATCTAGATGTGCCACCATTCTTGGGCACGTGAAAAGTTGGGGCACACCTGAAAGAAATGCTAGGCACAACGACCTTTGTTGGAGCATTCATTCTCAACCGCTTTCTTCTTCTCCCACTCTTGTAACAATGGAACAGTGTAGGATCGCAAGAATGGTTTTCGGTTTGGGTGCTGGGATATCTCAGCACTGGTTTCCTTTTTTGTTTTACATCTGTCACAAATACGGCATAAACGCCAGCAACACGAATCTCCTTTCGTAATTTTATCAATGATGATTAAACACAGATCAAATACATCCAACAACCAAAATAAAAAACAGAGTACGAAGCTTCCGTATTCAAGAATTATTAAAATTCAGAAATGCGCTGCAACCTAAAAAAAAGACTACGAAACTTTCGTAATGCAAGAATTAAAATTCATCACAACATAACACAGTTGTAGGAAATGTAATGTGGCTCCATGAATGTTTGCTTTAATTGTTCATCGTCAAATTCGCTGCATTTATCTTGTTTTGTCAGTAGATTGGTTACCGTGCAAAACATCAGATGCTGCCTCCATCATATCTTCACTACAACGTTTGTACACCGCTTAACTATCGTTAGCACTAGTTCAAATACATCAATAAGTCAACGCGTGGTAACAATGACGGGTCGTGCGGAGAAGGCAAAAGCGGTTGAGAAATAGGATCTTTCCCGTTTCCTCATGCTGAGCCCAACAATACCTCGGGCGCTGTGCGCCCTCGTTATTGTTAGAGCTCAGCACTCGGGAAAGAGGTAAGATTCTATACTTCCATATGCCCTGGTATCAATAATTTCTTAAATTTTGAAACTGGCTAAGGTTTTAACGTTTTCGGCTTATCTTTGCCAAACCCAGGTATTGATAGTATAATTAGGAGTAGTGGTAATTTGCGATATGATGACCCACCCCTCCACCCCTCCACCCCGTGACGTCACTTCCGGTCACGTGACGTCATCCAAGATGGCGGCGCCCATGAAAACCGGAAGTCCAAGATGGCGGCCCCCTTTTGTCAGTCTGGACGAGGGTGGGAAAGTGCTTTTTGCTACCTCCCTGACGTCACCAAGATGGCGGGCCCATTTTCCAAGATGGTTGCACCCATTTTCCAAGATGGCGCAGCCCATGCGAACTGGAAGTCCAAGATGGCGGCACCCATGTGCACCGGAAGTCCACTTCGGCAGCCCCCTTTTCGTCAATCTGGAGGAGGGGGAAAGTGGTTTTTGCTACCTTTTGAGTCCTTTTGGTACCGTGCGAACCGGAAGTGCATTTATTTTCCCAAGATGGCGGCACCCGCAGGAACCGGAAGTGACGTTACAGCCAAGATGGCGGCACTCATACAAAGCGGAAGTGCCACTATTTTTCAAGATGGCGACCTCCAGACCGGAACTGACGTCATCCAAGCGGCTGTGCGAATGCTTCGTGAACGTTCGCATTGTGAGAACTCTCGAATGCTTTCAGAACGTGATAATGACTAACAGCAAGGGAGGTACACAAAAGTGGGGGCCTAAAATCGAGAGGGTTCCTGCAAATGCAACGTGCTCTTGCCAAGGTTCTCTCGGAGGATGACAAATTATGGACATTACTGGGGGGGGGGGGTCCCAAACTGAGGGGGGGTCGTGCTATTTGTTCTTTAAGCTTTCACATTTGAGAATGACGAACTTCATTCCTGGTGGCACGAAAATAACGAATTAGCAACCTTAAAGGGGTATCAGGAGCGCAAATGCTCTATGAGCTTTCACTTATGCACTTATGAAAATGACGAATTTGCAACATTAAAAGATCTCAGGGGTGCAAAATGCTTTTTGAGCTTTCACATCGTGTTAATGACGAATTGCTAGTTGCATTCCTAAAAATCGGTCTCTGCGGGTGCAAAATGCTTTTTGAGCTTTCACATTGTGAGAATGACGAATCTTCATTCCTGATGGCACGAAAATGACGAATTGGCAACATTTTGACGAGTTCAAAGGGGGAGGGGGGTGTCGGTGTTATTTAGGATATTAGAAATAGTGACGCAGTGAGTTTTGGTGATATAGAAAAACATTTAAACAATCAACTGCAATTATTGATGGAGAGTGTTTTGAACCAAACTTTGATGTATTGAGGTTAAAATTGATTTTTAAAGCACATTTTTGTAAGTTTACACCCATAACCATTAGGGTGCGTCCAGTGATATAAATGTCGAACAAAAATCCGATTTTTTAAGCAGCAGTGAAGACTACAGGTGAGTAAAATTTTTGATTTCTGTAAGTTAGGCATTTGAATGTACTTCTAAGTGGACCACTATGCTAGGATATCTTCTGACCCTAACACTCGGTTACATTCGCAGGTTGGCCCTTAAGGCTGAGGGACGTTTCACTGCGCTCTAGTTAGGAAACTGGTAGTACGTAGGTCATACCACCCGGATATACTATTTAGCACCCCCTTGGGCCGGGTATACTATTTTGGTGCAAAAAATGACCTTGGTTAAAAATGTCAAGGTCATTATAGTGTAAACTAGCCAATCGTGGGGTCAGGTCCTTACAGATTTCGAATTTGTTTTTCTTCCCACTTTAAGAAAAGCAATATCATAGATTCTTGTTTAATTATTCTCTCCGGCAAAGACTGTGATTTGAGAATTAATCTAAACACTCCGATTCATTTAGACTCTGAAAAAAGTTACGAATTGGCCCTGCTTAATTTAGACACGTACAACAGCATCCACAACATCACCTCGAAAAATAACGAAATTCAGTACACAATCGATGCTGGTGCCATATGGCAGAAAGTGTTAGTCACCCCGGGGGCTTACGAAATCAAGAATTTGAATAAATTTCTCAAGTCGGCGATTGGTGTGAATAGTCACAACAAGGATGCCATTACGATTCTTCCGAATCTAAATACTTTAAGAACCAACTTGATAATCACCGATCCGAGATACGGAATATCTTTTTCGGGTGACAAGTGTTTGGCTCCAGTCTTGGGGTTTGAATTAGGCAACTACGTGAGAAGTCGAGAGAGTCAAAATACCATCAACGTTATGAGCATCAATGCAATTTTTGAACACAATGATATCATAGGCAATTGGTACCTAAACAACGAAACTCAACCCACTTTATACTCCTTTTATCCCAATTCCCCGCCCGGTTTCAAAATCATAGAGTCTCTGCATAATTTAATTTAGCTCCCGGTGACTACAAAATTAATCAGAAATATAAGAGTTTGGCTCAACGATGAGACGAGCAAGGTGCGTGTTCATTTGATCTCTAAAAAAAGGATAAAAATGCTCGTGTTGGAAAAAAGGCAAAGGACTCTTTCTTAATTTAACTCTAATAATAAAAAACAAATGGTTTGACGCCAAGAAATAAAGCTTTCATCAAATTTATAACAACTCCAAGAAAATGAGCGTAGTAGAAGATTACTTAAAATCAGCGAACCATTGGTGTGCGATTCATTGGTCGAGTCTTACACTTACCACGAATACAATCCTATTGTTGGCACCAATATCAACAACGTATATTCGGAAATCCGTCTACACGTAGAAAACCGAGATTTATTTCTGCACGTTGCCAATAGTTACCTCCTAATTAAAGGGAGGTTGCTGAAGGACGATGACTTGGCTTACGCAGACGCTGGTGTAGCCGCGTTGATTAATAATGCTCCCATGTTCCTGTTTTCTAATATTAAATATCATCTCGGTGCCATGTTCCTGTTTTCTAATATTAAATATCATCTCGGTGATAAATAAGTCGACGAGTTAAATTATCCTGGGTTCGGTACTCTGATGAAGGGGACTGCTCACTTACGACTAGGCGGAGCAACCGGCTTTGCTCGGCCAGTGCTGGGCGATGGAAAGTATGGCTTCAGTCGCTGTCGAACTAACAGACAACTTGGGATACAAACAGCGGCACGCATCCATCATCATTGAAACAAGTCCCTAGGGAAGCTTTATATTCGCCATCCCTCTGAAACACATCATGGGATTTTTCGAAAATAAGCTAATCTATGGAACTAAACACGTGCTCACACTCATGCGAGCGAGTGACACTAACGCCATCTTTCAAAGCCGCAGCAGCGGCCAATGGCAAAGTCGTTCTAAATAGCATCAGCTGGCTCGTTCCACATGTCACGGCCTCGGACAAACAGAAACTGAAACTCTACAATCTCATCGACCATGGAGCGACAGTGGATTTAGGATTTAGGCACTGGCATTACATAGCTGCGTGCTCCCTCAAAATACCAGCTTCACTTGGCGCGTGCTGACTACTTCAGCTGTTGAAAAACCTAGGTGGATAGTTTTAGTTTTTCAAACTAACAGGCAGGACTCTTTACTTAAAAATCCTGGCGTGTTTGACCACTGCAATCTGCAAGATGCTCACGTGACTCTAAATTCCGAAAGATATCCGTTTCTCTATTTAAATACTAATTTTGCCACTGCAGAGTACGTTGGACTGTACAGAATGACGGAGCAATTTAGGCAACTTTGCTACGATACCAAAGATTTGAGTTTTGACTTGCTTCAGTTCAAAAAAGCCTATTCTCTCGTGGTGTTGGATTGCTCCAAACAGTCCGAGAGGCTTAAATCGGGAATCGTGGACGTACAAGTCAAACTGAAGTTTAGAGCAGCAGTGCTAGCTAACACTACCTGTCATGCTCTGCTCATTGGCAACAGGAAAATGAATCTAAAGTTTGATAGAAGCAAAGTCGAAGTTGTTTACTAAATATTTATAATAATAAAAAAAGATATGGCGCTCAAAACAAAATCTCGAAAAAAGAAACGCTGCTTTTTACCTATGGCATTGCTAGGACCGATTTTAGCCGGTATTGGCGGGTTGTCGGGAGGGACAATGGGGGTAGTATCTGCCGTAAAAAAAGAACAAAACGATGCAAAAATTCTGGCTGAACTCGTGCGACATCACAAGCAATTGGAAGGTTCTTGCTCTAAGAAAAAATAAATGAAGCAAAAAAAAGAGAAAAAAAAATTGCACCGTGGCAGAGGTCTTTACTTGAGGCCACCCAAGGTTTAATCGACTTTAATAAACCGTTAACAAACTTTGATTTAAACGGATTGTCTAGAGTAATGAAAATCCAAAAATTCAGAGGTACTTTTAGTAAAGACACGCTTCCCCCAAAACTTTGGCCTACTGGTGAACATGGAATAGTAAACTTGGAAGATTTCCAAGATGGAAACGGAAGTCATTGGGTCGCATATTCCACCATTTCGGGAGAACATTGTTATTTCGATAGTTTTGGCAACATGGGTCCTATCCGGTCTGTAGCAAACTACTTGTGACCGGGAATAAAATACAATTACGAACACGTACAAAACTTTGACCATATTTGGTGCGGTCACTTTTGCTTATTTTTCCTAAGCACCTTCTCTAAGACTTGTAATTACGAAGCTGTTTTAGATAGGAACAGACGAGTCATCTATTGAAAGGTTACGTGCAGATCTAACTGGAATTACACGTCTTCTGGGTGAAACTCTTCAAATGCCTCTACCGCGATGAGCAATTTTTTTCTATTACGTGAGGATTTTCTAAAACGGTAACTGTTGAATGTTCTCCCTTTACTTTCATAATGTAAAGGGCTCTCATGCCTATTTTACATTTAGCAATTAATGCAACGCACGAATCCCTGCAGTAGAAAATTGCTTTATGAACTAAACCTGGACTTGTGCATACAAAGCTCGAGAGAGGACCAGAATTAACGAACCAATCGCTCGTTTTTTTCCAAAGGGCTTTTCATGTTAAAACTGTTTTCATGCACAAATTTCTTCGTAGCCGCGTCACTCGGTAAAGTAGGTTCGCTTAGATTTCTAATGGGTTTGTTCGTGGCATTAAAGTATTCTTTCGGCTCATCTTGTAACAAGCAATTGCTGTCGATAAATATCTTAGTAACAGCATCGTTTGGTAAAGTAGGTTCAATTAAATTTCTAATCGGCTTGTGCGTCACATTGAAGTATACTTTTTGGTCGTCTTGTAATAAACAATTCCCATCAACGTACACTTTTGATGCCACGTCAGCAGCGTGCTGGGGGAAAGCTATGTCCTTAATTTGCTTACCTACAACGTATTTTTTTCCATACTAGAAATGGCGGAAGCCAACTCTTCTGAGATAAGAGTAATGGCAGGAGGCAAGTCGGTTTTAAGTTTCTGAACGTACGTTGCCAGAGTACCGATCTGAGAATAATTTACCGCATATTCAGGTTCAGATAGCAGCTCCTACTTTAGTTACACGCTTGCTTTGCATGTCGTAGTTGTTTTTGAGGGTTAAAACGCATCCTGGTTCCGGCTGTCCTCTCGGACCGACTCCCATCACTTTACCTGCTTCCCCTTGTTCTTTTCAATGCTTGTCCCAAGTTATTGACTGACATTTTTTCAAAATACAACGAGCCGTCGATAAGGCTTTTATTTCAATATTATAATAAAAGGAAGAAAATCAAAATAAATAACAACCTCAATATGTCTCAGTTACCCTGGCAAACAAATCTTTCCAATCTTACGCAAAAAACTTGATGAAAGTTAAGAACGAGAATGGTACAAAGATTAACAACGGTGTAAAGTTTTCCTTGTCTCCTTCCACACAGTTTAAAGAGTTAAAGTGTTTGGAAAATCCCATTTCGAACAAAAATTCAAAATATAAAGGCTGGATTTCACCCAGCGACTCAGAAACTCAAAAACTGTTGAAAAATCTTAAACGGTACATCTGTAAAAAACTAGAGATCGAGTTGGACGAACAAAAACACGTATCCATGACTACGTTCAATTATCCCAATTCGATGCATGTGGCTTACTCCTTCTACCCTTTTTGCGAAAAGGTGAACTGAGGTAACGGAGACAAACCGCTCTGCCTTAAAACTTGGGTGTACGAGAATATTCACAAAACTAAAGGGTAACTTAACAAAATGTTATCAACAAACCTTGGTTTAACTTGCTATCTTACAAAGCTTTAAACTTGACCGAAGTCACTAGCAGAATTACCGCGGTGTATATCACCGATGAGTCTCCCAGCAACGTGAAATTTTGGTGCAACGTAGACTTTGGAGTAACTCATTCCGATATTACCAATGACAAATTTTCCAACGAAGACTTTATGGGTTTAGTATCTCTGTATACATGAAAAAAATGTGCAAATAAGAAAAGATATGGAAATTAAAAACTACGACTTTTTCGTACCTAAGAAAGAACCTAAAAATTACCCATTTCTACCTTCGAATATCAGATGTCTAATATCAAATGATTGTGGCAAAACTAACTTACTGTTTAATTTCATCTGTAACGAAAGATGGCTCGACTACGATCGGTTATATATTTACAGTAAAACTTTATGTCAATCAAAGTACAAAGCTTTGCAGTCTATATTTTCCTGAAATTGAGGAAAAAATTAGACGGGATGTTGCTTTTTTTTCACAGTTCTCGAAGAGATTGCGTTCTGCCCGAAGAACTGTACCCAAAATTTCGAAACCTGATTCTTTTTGACAATTGCCTTTTGGACAAACAAAAAAACATTAAACGTTACTTCGCTCAAGGGCATCATTCGAACGCCGATGTTTTTTTTATTGCAGGCAGTCCTACACAAGAATTCCAAAACAAGTTGTCAGAGACAACGCAAATTTATTAATCCTTTTCCCCGGTGGATGAGTTAATTTGAAACACGTTTATGAAAACCACGTTAGCCCCGACATGGAATTTTCAGACTTTAAAACGTTGTGTCAAAATTATCGGAAAAAGCCTTATGGGTTTTTATCAATAAACAAAACGTTAAAAGGAGGGAGATATAAATGTTTGTTTTTACCGATTAAACAAAAGAATGGAAACAAAATAAGAAACCACAAAACTCAAAAGACGTTTAACTAAAAAGTTTTTAAATCAACGTTTGTGGGAGAGAGAACAAGAAGAATCGCTACAAGAATTTTTTTAAACCGGTAGTAACCACCCTGAAACCGAGACTGGTCCTCGGTGCAGCCACGCAAACTACGCCGATTAAAAACACTATAGCCGCCCAAACTAAACCGATTAAAAACACTCTTGCTATGCAAACTATGCCGATTAAAGCTTTCAAAGAGGAAGAAAGTGACGAGGATGACTACGAATCATTGGGCTTATCACCATCCCTTTCCCAAGCCGTTACTCCTAGTGAGAAGATGTTGTCAACCCTTCTCGATTTCAGTCGTGACGAATATTCAACTCCAGCTGTTCAAGCTCCTATAATGCGAATTCCTCCCGAGTCCAAAACAGAATACGCAACTATGAGCACTGGTCCTAAACTCACCTCTACATATTCCGCTGTGCAAGCAAGGCGCATTTCTACCCCGCCGGAACTCCCTAACATAGTCACTTTAAGGTCCCTCGATAGTTTGTTACCTGGTCAGGATATTGGAGACACTGCTAAATATTTCTTGAGATAATTTTTCAAAAATCCCAAAGATACAGACCCAGTTTTCCGGTTACAGTATGACAGGATAAAAGGTGAGCTGACTTTCGATAATAGGGTGGTTAAAATTTTTGAGAATGACGTAGTGGTCCAGGGGGAGCAATACCCAGGAAGACGCGGGCTTTGGAATTTGTTATTTTTCAAAGACTTGAAATAAACCTCCCTCGCGCCGGAAGTTAAAGCAGCTTACACGACCATGTTAAAAAATACTAACGCTATTTATCACAAGAACGACCCAAATACTCGTAAACCCAAATCTAGTCGTAACACCAAGTACAGGTCTGTTATCGGTCCGAGTTGGGAAGACCTCAAGAAACAAGGGACAGGCATGGTTAAAAAAGTGGGTAGCAGGATCGATTACAAATATTACGACGATCCTAATGACTTGGTAAAGAGACTCAGGCTTTTGTATAAATCTGCTTTGGCCGGCCATGACGGGCATAAAAACGAGATGGTCGTAGTTTTAACAGAAATGAAGCAAACACAAATCAGAAGAACAGTAACCTACTGACTGGGCTTAAAAAACACTCGGGGTATGAACAGCATCAACAATTTTAAATGTTCAGCTCTTATACACGTTTGTGCCTTGATCACCTGACAAACAGAACAATAACACAGTGAGAATGGTAGCAAACCACATTTTGAAGAACCATTCTCACTGTGTTATTGTTGTGTTTGTCAGGTGAGGCACAAACATGTATAAGTGCTGAAAATTTAAAATTGTTGTTGTTGTTCATACCCCGAGTGTTTTTTAAGCACAGTCAGTGGGTTACTGTGCTTTTGATACACTTCCTTAATGCTCGGAAAATTTATCTGTGCTCAAAGACAAAGCATGACCGCTCAGGAAAAAAGGGTGGCTTATCAAAATTTAGGTTTGGGTTGAAAAAAATCGTATATAAACACAGAACCATGGAATCAAAAAATATCAAGGTGAGGTACTGTGTCAAATGTAAACGTCAAACTTCTAATAGGCCAGAGCCATCCGTTATCATCACCACAAAAATAACATTCAGAGGCGGGTTGTATTTTGTGAGGTGTGCGGGACAAAAGGAGCTTCCTTTATCAAGTCTGGGAAAGGAATCTTAAGAAACTCATGGATAAGTTACCTCTCGAAATGGATTTGCCGGGCTACCAATACTGCGATCCGGGAACTAAACTTGAAAAACGATTGGCTGGATGAGACCCGGGAATTAATAAGCTAGACGAAGCGTGTAAAGAACACGACATCTCTTACTCCAAGAGCTCGGACTTGAAAGATCGGCATGCCGCTGATGAAGTTCTAAATGCTAAAGCTCTAAGAGTGAGAGACGATCCTTTGCTGGCATGGAGAGAAAAGCTAGCTACCATACGAGATGCCTCTAGTGGGGCATTGCGTCTTTGGTGATCCGATTCAATTCCTCCTATCTATATGTGTGGCACCACAAGCGATGCTGGAAGTTTGTTTGCACCAGCTGGTAAACTGCAAAGCCCAGATCAGCTTGGGTATAGAGTTTACTAGGGAGGCTGTGTTCATTCAAGTGAGATTCTGGTCAAAGTTACTCTGAAATACATAATCCCAACGACATCTCCGCTCTCCTGGATGAAGCTTTTGTAAAAATCCAAGAATCCATCGATGCCTTCGCTGAACGGGACAGCGGCTGGGTTATCTCTCGCATCCATAACCTAGTAATCAGAGTGTTGAGGTAAAAGCCGCTGCTACCATCGTCGCACATCCCTCTTCCAAAAGCGCTTGCTGGCAAGCAGAAAGCGATAGTGAACGTTCAAAATTTAAACAATTATTAATGCTTTCTCTATTCCGTACTGGCCACGGCTTTGCAGTTGGACAATGTCGACCCGGAAGATTACCACGAGTTTGAGGATATGCTAGATACTTCCACGCTAACCTATCCTACTAACATCGCCGAAATCGACAAGTTTGAAAAGGCGAATGATCTATCAATCAATATCATCGGTTATAGCCGCGAAGAGGAGTTACACCCGTGTCGCGTTTCTAAAAATTAGACGTACTACTGATCGACCTTTTTCTATCTGTACGACGACGACGATGACGACGATTCAGAAACCTTAAATAGCCATTACTACACCATTACCGATGTAGCTGCTTTTTCTACACTATCAAGGTTCGAGCTCCCATGCCAAGTTCTATTGTAGGAACTGTTTCGCCGGTTTCGGAGGAGAATGGATGCTCCTGACACATAGGAAAGAATGCGTCAAAATTAACCAAGTTCAAGCGCTTAGATTCAAGAAGCTAGGAGAAAACTCACTTGCATTCAAGCACTTAAGCCGTCAAATGCCTTTCACTCACATCATTTATGTCGATTTTGAATGCCTCCTTCGCCCCGTCCAAACCGCTCAACCAGATGCTTCGACAAGTTCAACCACCGAAATCCATCAACACCTTCCTTGCAGTTTCTGTTATGTCTTAGTGCGGCAGAACGGGAAGATTAAGCGCCACAAGTATCACTTGGGAGAAGACGCGAACGACGTATTTTATAAATGTATGGAAAAAGAAGCTCGATATTACGCAAAATTGCTAAAAAATGTAAAATCCCTCCACCTTACCCCATCTGAAGAAAACAATTTCAAGAATGCCAGCGTGTGTCATTATTGTGGGGAAGCCTTCAAAAAGTTCTATCAGAAAGCTAATATCGACGCGGTATCTAAAGCAAATATCGATGGGGGCTCGTCGACAGTAAAGTGAGGGATCATTGCCACATCAGCGGGAAATAAAGAGGAGCTGCTCATCCAAACTGCAACCTAACCGTGCGAGAGCGAAAAACCTTTCTAGTCGTGTTTCACGGCCTGGAAGGGTACGATAATTTATGAAACCTCCTGGTACCCGCAGTGCATAAGTTTCCGGGAAAAGTGGATGTTATAGCTAGCAACACCGAGAGGTTCCAGACAACAACCATTAAGGATGACGTCAGGAAGATAAACCTCCGCTTTATAGATAGCGTCAACTTCTTAAACGCCTCTCTGGATACTCTTGTAAAGAACCGCAGGAACGACAAGAGCAGCTTCCCCATCCTCGAGGCGGCGTTAAACTCTGGATTGAAATCCACGTGGTTTACGGAGGAAACCACCCTTTAAAAGGAGCTGAACCTGTTAACGCAGAAGGGTGTTTACCCATATGAATAGATAAGCAACACGTCCGTTTTCGACGAGGAAGATCTGCCGTCGAGACACTCGTTCTATTCCCGCATGAAAGACGGGATGTTGGCTGGAGACGAATACGTGCGGGCGCTAAACCTATGGCTGAGGATGAAATCGAAGGTATGCCGTACGTACCACGAGATATATCAAATGACCGACATTTTCCTGCTCGCCGACGTATTCGAAGATTTCCGGAAATTGTTCCTCGGAAACAACAGGCTGGACCCCTGCTATTACATCTCCACTCCAGGTTTCAGCTGGGCAGCTCTTCTTAGGAAGCAGGAGCCCGAGTTGTAGCTATTCACGCACGTCGGGAAGCACAATCCTATATCTTCTGGCACCAGAGGCGTAGTTTCGTTCGTCGCAAAGAGGCATTCGAAAGCCAATAACACATACCTGCCTCTGTACGTCCCTAGCAAACCCTCGCTATACATAATGGACTGGGATATGAACAGCCTCTATGGTTTTGCCATTTGCGCTCACCTCCCCTACAACAAGTTCCACCACCTAACCATGGTACCGGTACCGGACGATGCCGACTTGGGCTATATTTTGGAAGTAGACCTTGAGTACCCCAAAGAGTTGCACGATGCGCACAATGATTATCTGCTTACTGATGAGAAGATTGATACTGGAAAGGAGCTGATTTCCCCTTATTCTCTGACTCTAGCAGACGATCTAAACCACAAGATCAAGTCCTCTTACAACACTAAACTCGTCCCGAACCTTCTGCACAAGAAGAGGTACACGCTTCACTACAGGAACTTGAAATTCTACCGCCGGCACGGACTAGTACTTCGGCGTATCCGAAGAGTTTTAGCCTTTAACCAAAGACCGTGGATGAAATCGTACATCGAATTCAACACCGCAAAAAGGTAAGAAGCGACCCCTCCTTTCGCCAAAGACTACTTCAAATTTCTGAATAATTCGGTGTTTGGAAAGACCATGGAGAATAAGGAAAGTCGCCTCGACGTGAAGCTGTGTGCCGACGAGAAAACGGCGCTGAAATACACTTCCCAGCCACACGCCAAATCCTTCAAGATCCTAAACAAAAACCTGGTGAACTCAACCGCTACGTTCGTAGTGCGCTGTGCGATCTTCCGACCTACTCTGGATTTACCATACTGGAACTCTCCAAACTCTCCTTGTTCGAATTCCACTACATTCGGCCAAAGTACGAAGACCGCGCCAAACTCCTTTTCCCCGACACCGACAGCCTCTGCTACGAAATAGAAACGGAGGATATTTACCGAGAAATGCTCGTGGACAAAGGCCGTTTCGACACGAGCAACTACCCGTCGAATTATCCCCTCTTCTCCTGCACGAACAAACAAGTGTTGGGGAAAATGAAAGACAAAATGGGCGGCGTCCCCATCTTAGAGTTCATCGGAATCAGGTCAAAAATTTACTCTATTAAACCTCTGAAAAAAAAGGATGTCAAGAAATCCAAGGGTATCCAAGGCTCGTTCGTCAAGAAATATTTGAGCTTCGGCGACTACGGAGTGGCTCTAAACTCCGCTGCATTCTCCTCAAAAGGGAAGCTGGGCCAAGATTTCCAACGTCGGGCACGAACTGAGTACCGTTAGAATATCCAAATCCCTCCTCTCGCCTTACGACGGCAAGAGATATATCCTGGACAACGGCGAAGATACTCTAGCCATCGGTCACTACGATACCGGTGCTTGGGATGAATACGTGGAAGATTTTGACTCGGATGTGGACGTGATGAGCGACGAGAAGGGAGAGGAAAAATTGTCCCTCCACTTGGAAGAGCGAGAAGCGCAAATACTGACCGAAGCGAAAATAGCCGAAGAGAACGAGAAGGCCGTCCGCAGGTTCACCATACTGGAGAACCGCCTGAGAAAGTTGGAGGATTTCGAGGCGTGGAAGAAGGAAATTAGAAAGAAAGACGCCGTCAGTAAGAAAAAAGCTCGCGTTCTAGAAACGGATGCGCGGAGAGAAGCTAGGTTAAAGAAAAAAGCCACTAGTAAAAGAAATACTCAAGCTCAAGAAACAGAGGAGGAGAGATTGGCTTGACTAGAGGAAAAAGCCGCTAGTAGAAGAAAAGCTCAAGCTCAAGAAGCGGAGGAGCAAAGAGTGACTAGTCAAGAGAAAAAAGCTGCTAGTAAAAAAAAAAGCTCAAGATCAAGAAACGGAGGAGGAGAGATTGGCTAGACTAGAGGAAAAAGCCGCTAGTAAAAGAAAAATTCTAGAAAACGAAACGGAGGATGAAAGCAAAATTAGACTAGAAAAAAGACAAGCTCGTGAGACCAGAATATGATAATCTCCGAGCCACGTGGATTAGGCCTACTAGGAAAACCACGTAAAAAAATGCGCCATATGCTTTGCCTTCTGGGTGGTGTGGAAAAAACATCCAATTTTGAGGCCCTCATAATGTTGATAATTCGTGAGTTCTCACAATGCAAAAGCTCAAAAAGCATTTGACGATCCCCAAAATATTGCTAATTCGTCATTTTCAAACTTTGAAGCATTTTAAAGTAATCACAATGAGAATGCTCAAAGAGCCCCCACCCAATATTGGGAACCTCCAAATTAGTCATTTTCACTCTCTGAAAGCTTTCGAGAGATCTTACAATGCGAATGCTCACGAAGCATTAGCACTACTCCTCGCATGACGTTACGTGACCTTCCCTCTCGGACTCATTTAGTTGGCAAAAGGACTCGTTTAGCAAAAGGACATTTTTTGGTAGCAAAAGGATGCCGAGGTAACAAATGGACAAATTTTGGTTGCAAAAGGCAATGGGTGACCTCGACCAACTTTGACCTCGACCCATCTAGGCTATGGCCGCACTTTTAGTATGTAAAAAAGTTACAAAAAAGAAAGCATTTTCCCACCCTCCTCCAGATCGACGAAATTTAAAAAGTGGGGGCTACCTTCTTGGAAAATGGCCGCACTTCCAGTTTTCATGAGCGCCGCCATTTTGAATGACGTCACTTCCGATTCACATGGGTGCCGCCATCTTGGACTTCCGGTCCGCATGGGCGCCGCCATCTTGGAAAATGGTCGCACTTGTATGAGCACTGCCATCTTGGAAAATGGGCGCTGCCATCTTGAATGACGTCAGGGAGGCAGCAAAATGACTCAAAAAGGTAGCAAAAAACACTTTCCCACCCTCATCCAGATTGACGAAAGGGGGGCCGCCATCTTGGACTTCTGGTTTTCATGAGCGCCGCCAATTTGGATGATGTCACGTGACCGGAAGTGATGTCACGGGGTGGAGGGGTGGGTCCTCATATCGCAAATTACTCTACTATTAGGATGAAGACCAATGGGTTGGTGAAAAATTGTGAATGCGGATGGTGCTGGTGTTGAAATGACATTCTCAGTTTTTTTAAGTTAGGTTAGGTATGGGTCGGTTTCGTTCACGAACTACGTCAGTTCCAGTTCCATCAACTAAAACTGGTTGGCTTGTTGTTTTTTATAGATAAAAGGCCGTGGTATTAACATCTAAATCATCATCCTGAATTTGCGTTACAGTGCTAATGGATATGTTTACACGACAGCTATTAGTGTCTCGTGTATTATTTCCACTTCTTGTATAGAATTTACCTTGAGCTGGATTCGAGTTGTTACCATTACTATAATCACCACGACAACGGTTAATAAAATTATCACTGCGGTTTCTACGACCACTGTTGTTAAAAGAAGACTCGTTTCCAATGCAACTAAACAACGAACTAACTGCTTGTTGATGGTTCGCACAATTTGGACAAAATTTTGACGTCCAACCTTTCTCACTGCACACATGAGAGGTATATTTTCGCCATATTTGGGTTGATTATAATTATTTCTACCAATACCCTTTCCACGAAACTTATGCTTTCCGTGTCCATTATCCTGACTAATCTGAATATTCCTAGATTGCACCCTCTGATTCTAAGAATACTCATAACATTTTTAAATCACCCGTAGATTTATAATCTCTAAAGATAATTTGATGGCGATACGTACTGTTTAGTGTTTCCAAAATATATTCTCTTTGCTCATCAATTTTAGTACCTGTATTGGCCAAAATATTAGTGCATTTTGTGAAGTGCTTCGTGAAGCTTTCATTTTCATGCATTTACAAATTTGGCACTTTTAAAATTAAATTATAACCATGAGAATAAACCAGACATCTGGTGGCTAAAAACGAGTTTTTAAAAAAATTTTTCCATCCTGAAAGGGGCTTATTTTCTAAAAAAAAAAATACACAGCTTCACCAGTAAGCCAAGATGGCACAATTTTATGAACAAATTGGATTTCATCAACTTTCCTAACTTTTAGAATTCGCTTTGGTTTCTTATGAATATCTGCTGGAGAAATTTTATCATTGGTATCATGAATTCTTCTATTTTTAAAGCTTCCAATTTTGCCAAAGGGATTAATAAATCTTTTTTAGAATTTTAAACACTGGGTGTTGAAAAAGGAAAATCACTGCTTGCTGTATTATTGTTAGTTGACATTACAGGAGCATTCAAACACTAGTTTTAGAGATATAGTTCCAGTAGCTACTTGTGCACTAGAAGTTACAGGTTGAGCACCACCCTACAGAAATTAAATAACGAGTAAATTTTTTACATAAATCCAGAAGCAATGGATCACTTGTTGAAACTTGAAGTTGGGGCTTCTTAATCTTTGAAAATACTGGTATGGCTTGAATTATTTTGGTTTGTTCTAAAACTAGTGTAGCAACACTTGCAAGGTTCAACAAAGTTTGAAGATCAGAGTTGTTGGCCAAAAATGATTTTGGATGCTCCTATCCGGACACGTCCGTCCAAGTTACAGTTATTGAACAGGTGAAATAGTAGAAACAACAGGTTGAAAAGTAGATGGTAAACTACATCTTGATGTCGTTTGAAATAAATTTGCCATTCCTGGATCAGTAGTTGTAGTATTGAAAGCATGTGAAGCACTAAAAAAGGGAAACTTAGAGTTGTAGGTAGGTTAGCTTGAAGTACAGGCCTCTATTAGGAGTAGAAGTTTAAGCAACAGCTGGTGAACTCCCAGTAGGTGAAATAATGCTTGCAAAAGACATAGGGCCTAACTGGCAAAGTAAAATTCAAATCATCCAAAGATAAGCTTCTTCCACTAGGCCTCCTTAGCCAACCAATAGTATTAGGGTTAAAAACTGTAGTTACTAACTGTGTGTTATGTCTAGTTATGTATCCATTCTGTACACTTGATAACAAAATTAAATACAGTTAAGTGATCCTATCCATTCTGTAAACTTGATGACAAATTCAAATAAAGTTAATAATAGCGTAATAGCGGGACTATTTGAAAATCAACCATTAAAAGTCACTTGAAGCACAATAGTAGTATAGGCTTGCGTTATAGGGCTAAACCGGCACACAAGCTGAAAATCTTCTTAAATAGCACAGTAAATTTTAAAAATGTTGATTTTTTAGCAATAGTAAAAATTAATAAAATATTGCTAAATCATCTTTTATGCTTCACTACTCCCAGTAGGATGTTGAAAAAGTGATTCTGTAAAGATAAGCAGAGTAAAAACTTCCTATGTTTGGAACCTTTGCAAGTTCAGGCAAGTCTGGGCAGCCTGGGCAAGTTCTTCTTGGGTAATAAAATGGCCCAAATCTGTTCTTATAAATAAATTCTTCAAATTCCAATAAAATTCGATGATAAAAATTGGACGGTAAAATATGCAGACAGGGCAATGCACCAGTTATGCTAGCCTTAGCCAATAAGGGTGAATAGACGGTTTAAAGTTATACTCGGTCTCGGTTGGTTTATTTATAAGGTCACGCGGGATTTATCCTTGACATGATAATCCATGAGGTCTTCGGCCTGACTGATGTGGCGGCTCTCAGGTTACTGCAACATGCCAGGAAGATGATTACACTTAACCATTTAGAGTAAGTAAAAGTCGTAACAAGGTTTCCGTAGGTAAACCTGTGGAACGATCATTAACATGCAAAACAACAAACGTTTGCCCCCTTCCCAATGGGAGGTCAACCGTCCCGATAATCCGGCAAGTTTGAAAGCATTCGGGGAAGACAAGCAACTAACTGGGCTCAATGTCATATACTTGGCTGTTCTTGGGACTTGGAACTGGGCAGTACAGTACCTTGACCATGTAGTGAGGAAAGATGTTTGGTCTGGCCCACCTTGCATTGTTTGATCAAAAAACAGGCAGTGGTTGAGAGTCACTGGTTAGCACGACACTGTGTTAGTGTGCTGTGGGTAAAGTGGCCTTTTGGTTAACCAAGCAAGACCGAGGCTTTAACAATTCCCAAGTTCTTTGTGTTCTTTTGGTGTCTCGGCAGCAGGAGTAAACAGGCCCTAGATTAGTTAAATAACGAATGCAAACCTATTTATGTTGCCTTTTGAAATTATATGTTAGACTGCCTGAGTGGGGAAAGGAATCCACGACCTTTGATATAAAAGAACGAGGTCCTACTTCCGAACCATACTGACACGGCCAAAAGAGACTTCCATAGGGAGCATTTAACATGCACGCATATTATACATGCAAACATACATTTTTCCAATCGCCGCTGAAGAGGTGCTTGATTGCACGACACAGACTAGTGAAATGGAAAGGTAAACACAATAAAGCATCAAAAATGGATTAAATAGGACGGAATACAATGGGCCCTAGGTGGGTTAAATAAATACTTATGCAAATGTCAGTATGGCTCAGGGGTAGGACCACGTCCTTTGATTTCAAAGGTTGTGTGTTCGATTCCCAGCTCAGGAAGTCTGACATATAAGTCCAAAGGCAACGTAAATAGGTTTGCATCCGTATTTATTTAACCCATCTAGGTCCCATTGGCTTTCGCTTTCCGTTATGTTTAATCCATTTTTCCACGTTTTCTTGTGTTTCCTTTTTGTTTCACTGGGGTGTGGCGTGCAATGAATTGTCTCACCAGTGGCAGTTGTAAAAGTGAATGTTTACAATGTATATGTGTGCGTGTTAAATGCTGCCTTCTGACGTTTCCTTTTTGCTGTGTTAATAAGGCTCTGCTGTAGGACCTCGTCCTTTGATTTCAGAGGTTGTAGATGCGATTCCACGCTCAACCAGTCTGACATATAAGTTCAAAAGGAAACGTAAATAGTTTTGCATCCATATTTGTTTTTTGGTATCAGGAGCATGCTCCTAAACACTTGGGAGGTGAGCTTCCGTAGAAGGAATATCTGCTTCTTGGCATGTCTATTACCATGTCTATAACCGTGTCTACTGTTGGCATGTCTGTTTCAAAGGTGTGTATTCGATTTCCCGCTCAGGCAGTTCACACATATAAGTCCAAAAGGCAACATAAATAGGTATGCATACGTATTTATTTAACCCATCTAGGGCCTATTGGCTTTCGCGTTCCGTCTTGTTTAATCCATTTTCACGCTTTCTTGCATTTCCTTTTTGTTTCACTGGTGTGTGGCACGCAAGCAATTTTATCACTAACAGCGATTGTAAAATTGTACGTTTACATACATATGTGTGCGTGTTAAATGCTGCCTATGGTCGTTTCCTCTTTGCCATGTCAATATGGCTCTGCTGTAGTACTTCGTCCTTTGATTTCAAAGGTTGTAGGTGCAAGTCCACGCTCAGGCAGTCTGACATATAAGTCCAAAAGCCAACGTAAATAGTTTTGCATCCATATTTGTTTTTCGGTAGCATGCGCATGATCCTAAACGTTTGGAAGGTGAGCTTCCGTAGAAGGGATATCTGCTTTTTGGCATGTCTATTACTCGTCAGGCTGTACGTCAAGTTTATGCTAAAAGATAGGTTGACTTGGAGGTAGGCAATGGGTCCTCATCTTTAGCCTTTTGCAGCTTTGCTTTTCTAACCATGTCTGCCATTCCTTGGTGAGCAGTAGGTCCTTGCCTTCGACCCTTTGCAGGCACACAGCGTTGTTTTAAACCGGTTGAATTATTGGACCAGTCTGGTTTGCCCAAGACTGGTGGAGTGCAGTTGGTCCTCTGGCCTTTGATGTGGAAGATTGCTGTTCTAAGTTGATGTTGATTGCAAAACAGGCAGTGAGCTATGGGTCTTCTCCGGGCTGTGGGTGTTCGTTCCTAAGCCGGTTGCGCCATTCAACCAGTGGCGATGCTAGTGGTGAGCAGTGGGTAATCTGGCCTTCGGGCTGAAAGATTGCTGTTCTAAGTCCGTTGAGCCACTGGCTTTGCCAAATCTTCTCCGTTGTCTTCAACCAATTAAATTGATACAACCCCTGTCAGGGTATCTAGCTCGTGGACAGAATCGTCTGGGTAATCAGGTCAGCCAGTGGCTAGACTGACCTATAGAGCAGTGGGTCCTTGCTTCCAAGCTATTGCTGTTATGTTGTTTTGAGCTAGTGTGTTTTGAGCTGGTGTGAGCAGTGGGCTTCGATCGCTGCGTAGACTTCCAAGAACTAGTAAGGGGCTAGCCATGTGGGCAAGGCCACCGATGGATGTTCTGCATGGCAAATGAGTTTCATGCAGCAGGCAGTCCCGGGGAAATAGAAGGCGAATCTGTTAGTCATCTTTGTTTTTGGGCTAAAAGAACGCTTTTCTATGTAGGTTAAGCATTTCGAGACTAGAGGTGAAGGCTGATGATGGGCAGTGGGTCTCGCCTTCTGGCTTTTTCAGATTCACTGTTCTAAGCTGGTCGAGCTGTTGGACTAATGGCGCAAATACCGGTGGTGAACGACGGGTCATTTGGCTCGATGATCACTGTGATTTTGCATCGAATCAGCCTGCTGGGTTTAATATGGCACGAGGAAGGATGGAAGGCAGTGAGGTCTGTGTATCTAATACCATAGATGAGCTCTGATACTGGTCTGGTCCTACCATAATACTGCGGTGTCGGCCTTTGATTGTCTCATGATCCTCCTGATGATTCGGGAATACTGGCTGCATGGAATGAGGCTTAATGGCGCATCGACAGCTAGATCATAAGCGCGTCGACAGCTAGGTCATTAGCGCCAGATAAGCAACGGTAGCATCCTACGGCTTTGCTTGAGAGGCTTCAAAACGGTTGACCTGACTCACTGCTTTCTCATGGGGTCTGAAAGACAAGAGTGAGGTCTGGAATTCTAGTACAGACTGGTCGAATATGGTGGTGGGTCCTTGTCCCCCACCCTTCTGGGGAGCTTTAAATGTATGCCATTCTAAGTTATGGTTGGCAGTTGTTGGGACTAACCAACCTTCCTAGTGCAGCAGTTGATCCCCTTTGTCAGTGCCTTGAACTCTTCACCTATTCTTCATTTTTTCTGTTCCACTATGTGAAAATTGGAAAACCGAAAAAGCCCTACTGGGGGGGGGGGGGGATTTTCGAATCTCGAATATGAGAAATAGAACTCCGAGCGATTAATCACTCGGCTCATGGGTCAATAAAGAATGCAGAAAACTGTGAGAAGTAATGTGAATATCATGGACACTGAGCAGCGACGTTTCGAGTGCACATTGCGGCCCCTGGTAAGCCCGGGGCCACGCCTGTCTGAGGGGTTAGAAACGATTTCTCGCAAGCAGCTAGTTGGTACTGGAGACCGGTGCGGTTGAAAAACCTGCCTCAAGATGAGAGCAGTATGTTGGAGTGTGGGTTAGCAGGTTTTGTGCCGACCGAGCATCTCCATTCCAGTTTTGATGATGCCTTTATAGAGCCGTGGGCTTACGGCTAGCACTACGAGTTGGGAACAGCAGCCTGATGCCCTGACTGGCTCGAGGGTCTGGGCCTACTGCAAAATTGTTGATACTCGAGTTTCTGCTCCGTATCCCAGACTGCGTGGCTTTAGAATGGTAGGAACACTGACCAGAGGCCCTAACTGGCATTCCTTGTGGTGAATGTGTTGGATACCTAGCATGGCCTGACCGGCTGCCCTTGTGGCGGCTGTGACCGATACCTAGGATACCTAGGATGGTCTGACTGGTTGTACTTGTGATGGCATTGATGTAACTGGACTATTGAACCCAGCCGAACTCTCACGAAAAGTAATCAACAGTCGAAGAAATACGAGTCGAACAATAAAATGAAATGCGACGGACCAAAGAGTTCTGATCTAAAGTATTACCGACAGTAACTGGTGAAACGAAAAGCACACCTGCAGAAGGTGTAGAAGGCATAGTTGGACCTCGTCCATCCATACCTGCCTGAACTCAGCCATAGGTCAGTGTGCCGTTAGTCCTCATGGGATGGTTAGTAAGTGGTCGTACAAAAACTGGCCAAGCTTCGAGGATAACACTGGGCCCTTGCAGGTAGGCAGTTTCTCACTCGAGCAGGACTCTCCTGACCCAGTCTCTTGAGTGCATGTCTTCCTTGCTCGATGTACTGATGGGTCTGTGCCTACATGACTCTCCTGGATGGTAATCATCAAGGCCGACAAGGATATCCAGGGTGCATTGCCCTGCTGAACTGCTGCCTATACTGGACTTTCCTGGATGGGAATCATCATGGAGGACTAGAATCTCCAAAGTGCACATCTTGTTGGACAGCTATGATTTGCAGGACCGCTGTCTATACAGGACACTCCTGGATAGGAATCGTTACGGCCGACAAGGATCTGCAGGGTGCACGTCTTGTTGGAGGGCTATTATGTCTTGCACGATCGTTACTAGACCCCCATGGCCTGCATGAGTTGTTCAGCTGAGGGAAGTTGGGTCCAACCAACGAATGGTTGGCTCACTGTCGGGTGTAGTTGGCCTTCAGAGATTGAAACTACCACCTGACCTGTGCATTCCACACCTTAATTCCTGCGCTTGACTCCCATATTCCAATGTTAGCAAGGCAAAACTTGGTGCTATCCCCTGCCCAGTGCGTGTGTGGCTGGCTAGTACCTTTCAGAAATCTCTGTATTGGCGATGTGAGAAGCCCAAGGCTTTCACCATGTCTTGCCCATGTGTTTAGTGTATATTTTAGCAAAAGTCAAGGACTGTGGCTGTTGCGGGAAACTGTGACGACTGCAGGGACATACTTCACTTTGGAAGCTTTAAACGCCAGAACCCGGGTAACCATTCCTGTCTCTAGTAGACGGTCTTTCTTTTAAACTAACTGCAGAGCGGAGAAGCGATAATCGCTTTGCGGTTTGGGTCATTCTCTGGGTAGGTTGTTCCACAAATGGGAAATTGCCCAAAACCATAAAAGGCGACCTCAGATAGAATGAGAATGCCCGATGAATTTAAGTATGTTATTATCGGACATAAATAGGGACTTTTTATGAGTTTTGAGTAATCTATTATTTAATTTGCTTAATAATTCATTGTTAATTAGTAACAGTAAGCAGTAATAAGCAATTAATTATTTACTTGTATGGTACCAAGCGTGAAATTTAAATATTTGTATAGCATAGTGGAAGAATTGCATGCAAAAAGGAGTGATTTCCTGTTTTTTCAGTTTTAACTGATGATGTCACTTCCTGTAGGTGGTTGTGGTGAGGCTCCTGTCTGTCACTCAAGCCTATGTATGTAATGCAACTGTTTATGCTGAAGAAACCATAGGTTAATGGTAGAAGGAAGTGTTTTTGACTCTTTAAATGGATTAGTGCAGCAGTGCGAATTTTTCCAGGGATATCACTTTTGGTAGGCATGTTTGTTATTGCACATGGAGGCCATGAGTGTTAGGCACAGCCTACCTCCAGGATGCTAACAAAATGGAAGTAGACCATGGCTGTCTACCAAGGAAGGTGACTGGACATTCTACAAAACACAAATGTTTATGGGTGAGTTACGTTTTTGCAACTTTTACTATGATTTTTTGAAAATTACACAAGACGTGGTTAGGCCTAACTGGTGAACACATTAGCAAGTTCACGGACCCAGACTAATGAGGATGAACTCCTATGAAGTTGTTGTACCATCGTGGTGCAGTCTGTAAGCCAGTGACTGTATGCTACATTAAAGGATTAAATTAAATTTAATATTTTTTGGTTTTTGCTGGAAGTTGAAGGTGGCCACAAATATGGAATTTGTGTTTCCCCAGTTAACACCACAGAATTACCACTCATGAAAGGTGAATGCCCAGTTGATTATGGAGAGAGAGGGTCTCTACAAATTTTTAGATGACACTGAGCCAGTGCCACCAGCAAATGATGCAAAAGAACCTAGGCTGTACAGCGCATGATGATTTTAAGAATGTTGTCATTGGGTTAACCACAGCGAAAGAGTTCTGGGATGAACTAAAAAAATGTTCGAGCCTACATCGAGGTCTCGTAAGGCTGCGCTTCGCCGAGAATGTTTGGCACATGGTTGCAGGAAGGAGAGGAACTATCAGTATTTTTCATAAAATTAGACAGAATTGCTACGGAGATGACAAGGATGAGCATGACAATACCTGAGGAAGACCTGACTTAACATTATTTAGATTGTTTGCCGAAACATTTTGAGATAGTTGTACAAACCTTTGACCATTGGCCTAACATGGATTTTACACCTGCAAAAGTTAAGGAGTATTTACTCGTGGAATTTGATCGTCAACGAGGATTAACCAACGGAGTTATTGGAATCAACAGGTTCAACTGCATTTTTGGGAAACAAAGGAGGAGCAAACTCAAAGCCTAGAGCCAAAGATTATAACAAGTTTAAGTGTTACATTTGCAACATGATGGGTCGTATAGCCTCTAATTGACCACATCCAAAAAGGGACCAGATGAAGAAACATGGCAGCTCGAATGCCAGCTTTAGAGGCAAAGGTAGGGCACGAGACAGAAGCTCGAATCTGACAACTGGTCATGGAGGCTTCCATTGTCAGAAACAGAAGACAGAACCAGTGACAATGGCCACTGACAGCAGCCCGACAAGGTGTGCATGGTTTCTAGACTCCTGTAGTACAGACCATGTCTGAAATTACTGTAGCTTGTTTTCGACATACAAGGGCTTGACGAGCCCCTTAGAGCTGAAAATGGGTCAAGAATCATTCCAGGTGAAGGGTAGTGGAAACATTCAACTGTGTGTTGATGTAAGAGGACAAAAGAAGACAATAACTTTGTTTGATATTGTATTTGTTCCAGATTTTTGCAAGAACCTGACATCATTAGCCAAGGTGGCAAAAGCTGGTTATCAGATTCATGTGAAGGGAGAGACTATGTGTATTTATGTTAATGATAAAAACGATTGTATCTTAAGAGAATCATGCAAGAGCAATCTGTTTTGTATAGACCATTGTCAGGTACATAGAGTGCAAGCTAAGGTGTTAAATAACAGTTCTTATTTCCCAGCGTAGCTTGGTATCATTGGCGGAAAGTGGGAAATGGCACAAAAGGTTTGGTCATGCCAGTTAGCAGTGTTTAGAACAATTGTCAAAGTCAACTGAAGTGTTAGGAATCGATAAAATTGAATTGCCTGTTTTAAGATTTGAACCGTGTAGCTTGTGGAAATCAACAACATTGTCATTAAAGGGCCTGCAGGAATTAAAACAAAAGGGGTTTAGAATTAATCCACGTGGATATTTGGGTTCCTACTAGGGTAGCTTCACTAGCTGGAGCGAGATATTTTGTTACTTTGATTGATGATTTCTTTCATGTGTTTATCCTGAAAGGAAAAGATGGCATTTTTGAAACATTCAAAAGATATGTGTCTCATCAAGGGAGAAACAGGTTTGAAAATAAAGAGTGTGTGAACTGATAATGGTACGGAATTTTATAATAACAAATTTGTGTCGTTCATGTCTAATTTAGAAATTAAGTGTCAGAGAACAAACATATATTCTCCTGAAATGAATGGCATTGCGGAGTGGTATAATTGGACCATTGGCAATAGTGTACACAGTGAGCTATTGGACACAGATCTCCCACCTAAGCTTTGGGCTGAGTTCGTAGTTACAATATTGTACCCACGGAATCGATGTATTCATAGTGCTTTAAATGGCATGACGCCATCCAATGTATGGACTGGACGGAAAATATGGCTGGGTTACATGAAGATCATTGGGTCGAAGGCTTAGGTACATATTGCAAAGCCTCAACAGAAATGAAAACTGTCAAAACGTCCGTGGGTTGGTGTGTTTGTTGGCTATGCAATCAACACAAAAGGTTATCGTATTTTGAGTCCTATTGCATCTACAGTCGTGGAGACTAAGCATGTAACAATTGATGAGGCAGTGAACTGATCAATGGGAAAAGAGTTCAAACTTAATCCAGTAATTAGAGAAGTAGTCCATATTGTTTTGAAGAAAATGCAGAGTACGACAAATCAGTTGATGAAGAAGAAGGACAGGTGCAAAGAGTCAAGGAAACAGAAAAGCCTGATGTCCCATCCACCCATGAAGATTCAGTTCAAACATTCTCCAAGGACATACGTTCTTCAGAGTCAGAAAGAGAGACAGTAAGATCCAGAAACGAGATTCCTAGTTTGAAAACAAATTATCCAGGATGGATAAGAGACGTTAGAGTTCGTCAATGTGGAACAACAAAAGGCCGAAAAGACCTTTATTATCACACTGATGATAACACCACATTGAGAAGCATGAATGATGTCAAGAAGTATTGTACAGAAACAAAAGTTGATTTCCAGCCTTCAGTGTTTGATTTTCGAGGAAGTAGAACAGAGGACGATCAAGAGGGCGTAGGAAAAAGTACACCAACAGAAGAGAGGCAATCTACAAATTTTTCCAAAGTGGCAAATTTCTGGAGAAACCCAAAAGTGAGAAGAGATGGAAAGAGATGGACGAAATTCAGAGATGGAAAGCTACCACCTAACCTGTGCATTCCACATCTTAACTCCTGTGCTTGACTCCCATTCCAATGCTGGCAAGGCAAAATATGGTGCTGCCCCCTGCCTGGTGCGTGTGTGGTTGGCTATTAACTTTCAGAAATCTGTGTTGGGGATGCGAACAGCACAAGGCTTGCATTGTGTCTTGCCCATGTGTTTAGTGTATATTGTGGCAGAAGTCAAGGAATGTGGTTGTTCCGTGAAACTGTGATGACTGCAGGACATACGTCACTACGGAAGCTTTAAACACCAGGACCCGGGTAATCTTGCCTGTATCTATTAGAAGGTCTTTCTAGTAAACGGTGTTTCTTTTAGACTAACTGCAGAACGTAGAAGCGATAATCGCTTTGCTGCTTGGGTCATTCCCCAGGGAGGTTGTTCCACAAATAGGATATTAGGTTTTCTGCAGGTGATTTAGCATCTCCGCATTGAACGCATAGGATATTAATGGTGGTATGATCAGGCAAGGTTGACTCAGTCATCCGAAAAAAGAGACCACTTGCAAGGGTGCATCTGGCAGCAGACTGTGAATTCTTGCGCTATCTCGCCCCACCACCTAACGGTACATTCGTTGGCTCAATGTGTGAATAGTACTGTTGTGATGTCAAGGTGGGAATCTGGCTTAGAGGCAGTAGAGGTATTCAGTCATAATCCCTTGAATGTTAGCTACGCAGCACTGGTTGCTCGGCCAAGCACACACACCAAATGTCAGGACCTGCAATTCCTCACATTCTGAGTAGGATTACTATCAGTAGAACGGGTTATTAGTAGGGCAAAACTAACCACTTTCACGAAGGTCTAAACCCCGCTCATCTTCTCTGATAGTAGGTGAACCTTCCCCACTAATTCTGCTTTGCAAAATTTGCTTTGCAAACAAAAGACGGGTACAGCAGTCATAGAAGGATCAAAAACCAATGTCACTATGAATGCTTGGCCACCACAAGCCAGGTATCCATGTGATAACTTTCCTGACACGTCTTGCGTAAAACTCGTAAAGTCAAAAGGATCGATAGGCCACTGTTTCCTGGTTCGTATTCGTACGGAAAATCGACATCAAGCCAACCTTTGCCCTTTTACTCCTTGTGAGGTTTCCGTACTTCCTGAGTTCACCTTAGGACACCCCTGCATTACCATTTGACAGATGTATCTCCCCAGTCAAACTCCAAGCACAACAGTTTGTTCGTCCCAGACTTAATGCAAGAAGTGCTGTCATTAAGCTTACACTTCACTGAAAAAGTAAGGAAACAAATAATATAGTGGTATTACACTTTCTACATTACTGCCAAACACTTAACACTACATCTCTTATTAATCTTCACAGAGCCAGACTAGAGTACAGCTCAACAGGGTCATCTTTCCCCATTGAGTTCTCCAAACCTGTTCCCTTGGCTGTGGTTTCAATAGATAGTAGATAGGCACAGTTAAAGTGATTGAGCTGCAGCCAGCCAGAGGCCATGGCACCAGGGTACCATGGTGGTTGTTCCAGGGAAGAAAAGAGGGGATAGCTAAAACGCAGCCAAGGAAACCCATCCACTAAAACCACAATTTACACCTCAGATCCAGCGGGGAGATGCGACCAAGATATGAGCAACGGTCAACAAAAAAACAAAATCACAAAACCCAAATGCCATAGACAACAAGTTAACACCACAATGCAGGGTTCGAAAGAAATCCAGCAGTAGAAAGGGCCAAGAGGGCCCGCACACAATTACAGAAAAAGTTGATACTGAAAGCGAGTGGATCATCAACAGGAAAGAGAAAGAGAAGAACACCATCAATCAATGAACAGACCACCAAAACAAGAGATGGAGAAAAGAAGAAAGAAAGGGGAGGCAATAAAACCGAAAAGGGATCTCCAAAGGCAGAGCCGGGAGATGCACATTGAAACAAGAGTCACATGATCGGGAGAAGGAGCCTTCATGCAAGCATGGATAACAGAGGGGCAATCCGTGGAAGAAAGGGATGAAAACGAGAAAAAAAATGGGAATTCGCTGAGCACTTATATGGTGCGACAAAAGAGGTGGCAACAGATAGATGCCTAATAAAATTATTCTCAATACCAGAGTTTACCCGATGTTAACAGTATGTTTTCTCCCAGACTCATTAATGAGATCAGTTACAATAAACATTAGGGTGCTTCTAATATATGGTAAAAAATTGTAGGGGGGAATATTCAACGGGGAACACTCTTAAATGTTTCATTTCATTAAAAAAATGAACCTCTAAAAATATTTTTAAATTGCATGAACTTTGAAAGGGTGCTACCAGTGATCAAAATATCACTGTTCGGCCAATAAATACAATTTAACGCAGTGTAGGGAAATAGAGAGAGGTATTCTTTAAATAATTTTTTTATTGACAATAAATATTAAAAAGCTTATAGGAACACATTATGGGTACAACAATTCTTAAACCCCAATCAAGGTTGACTTCTTCCTGTCAGCATATACTGTCTGTATTGTTGCATGACTAGTAAGAGGAACTGCTTTTGTTCTTCGTTATTTGTATGAAGTTTGTTATACTCGTCCATTAGTGCCACTCCCCGCTCAGCAATATCATTAACCACTTTCATGGAACTGATAGTTACCTTAGCTGATTTGTAATCGTCCTTATTTTCCCATTTAACTGCATTAAAAAAAAACAGTATCAATTCCTGTAATGGTTAAAAATCTGAATGTCTGTGATGTGACGAAATCCTCTAGCTTCTTTCTGTGGCTCACCAGTGGATCGACAGTTGCACTTTTTGAAAGGATCTGATCAGTTGAGTTTTGCAAAGCATCTGATCAGATTAGTTTTGCAAAACTTGCACCATATTGCTTTTGGTGTCATTTCCGAGTTCAGCATCGAAAAAGGCTAACACAACTAATTCCTCTGACAAGTTCCTAAGATGACCAAGGAACTTCTTCAGTGCAATTTTCGAAATGGTTTCATTGTGAATCTTGTAGTTGACTAGATCTTGCAAAAGCTGGAGATAATGTCTAGGAGCTGATGGGGCGGACATAGCTGTGTACCATGCTGGGGTAATCGAATAGTGAAAATACAGATATCACAGAGTTCCTTCTCTTCTGTTTTTGTTATTTTAAAATGATTCCTCAGCATCCATATCTTCAACGAGTAAATGGCCGTCGGGCCCTATGAAGCCCAGCAGGAGCTTTGAAACAGAATTTTTTGGCTGTAACCCCACCTAAGAAGATGATTCGCCAACTCCAAAAGCTCTCGATAGTCATGTGGAGGTTGAAATAATTGAAGTCGATTTTTGCAAAAGGCTATCTGTTCATCACTCACATCAGAAATTTCAGCAGATGTTACATCATCATTTAAAGCTGTCTGATAATTTGCAACATCATATTGTAGACCAATGTTTCTTAAATCGTTAAAAGATTAAAATGTCAGGACCACTTGGAAGCACCGACAGAATGAGTGACTACATAATTTCAAGGATGTGGTGGCGACATGCCAACCACAGTAAATATTTTCCCAATATTTGTTCCAGAAGGATACATGCACCACTCCACTGCCCTGTATTCACCGCAGTTGTATCAAAACCCATAAATTTCAATTTATCACGTAGTCCCCTGTGGTGTTGTCACTTTACTTACCCTTAACCAGAGGGTGGCACAGATAATTATATATATATATATATATATATATTGTATGTAGTGTCATGTGCCTCTCCCCATATAAGGCAGAGCTGATAATAAACTTTGCCACACTTTAACCCAGCCATGCATGAGACAGTCATTCCTAGTTAAGCCTTAGGATAGTAGGCCAGTGGCCTAATGATAGTAAGGGCCACATACACTACAGTGGCGATGAGGTGGGATGCAATAACTTTTTGTAAGACCTAGTAGTGTATTGGGCAAAGAGTTTTATTGGAACTTTTTTTCTTCGGGGAGATGAGGCATCACAGCAAGTGTCACTCTGGAACCAGGAATGTAGATTCTAGTAGACAAGATGGACATTCGTGGGTAACACCAGTTTTACAAACGGTACTGTAAAACTCGTTGTAAAACGCGATGTGCATTGCGCCGTTCTAAGCCAATTGGTTTTAAGTCACTTTGGGATGGGCGGCCATCCTGGTGTTAATGGACAAGTGTGTGTCATTTAGAAAACTTGGGTTTGGTGGTTTGATTAATGTTTTAATTAACAACTAAGATTTTCTGTGTTAAATTAATTAAAAGATTTGGACTGTGAGTACTATAGTAAAAGATTTAAAACCCTGTGTATGGTTTAAATGGTTGTAAGGTGTTTAGACTTACTTGTTAAAAAGGAGATGTGTAAACTGGGTTTGAAGCAGACTTAAAAGATTTAGAATGCTAGGCTCCCTAAAAGATTTAAAACCCTGTGTATGGTTTAAAAGATTTAGTATGCCAGAGTATTACTAAAAGATTTAATTGTTGTAAAGCCGTCAGTTGAAAGCTTTAGATAGTTTTAAGTAGTTTTAGAGAGAGCTCATGGTGTATTAGGCTGTTACGCTCTGTAAATAAATTAAGAAATAAGTTGAAAGCAAGTGCTGTGAAAGCTTTGTTAAAATTTACCTTTGGTTTAAAGGCTATTTACGAAGCATTGACTTGACTTTAGGTTTGTAACAACCATATGTTATACGCCGTAGCATTGATAAATTATCAGCATTTGGGTTTATGCAATTAGTAGTTGTTGCTTATGCAATATTTAATTCACCAAAATCGTAAGGGGTGTTGATTAAGTTAGACTGGCAAGACAGTAAGGGGTCATGAGCTAAGCAACTTAATTGTTGTTTAAATGACTTAATGTTTAGTTTTGGTATGACTTACTTAAACTCATAATGTGCTGTAACTAATGTAACCAAATGTTTATAATCGTGATTGCTGTTCTATTCAAGTCTTACAAGCTTGGATAAACAGTCTAACTAAGTTATTTAAAAGTGAAATGGTCGCTGAAACTGTAGTTTAGATTGTGTTGAGTTTCAACTTGAGAAAGGAACAGTATTCCATTTTCCTGACTTTGAAAAGAATGGTGAACTCTAATTAAACTGCAAGTTTAGTGTCGTCAAGTGATTGAATCTAACAGTTAAATACTCAACTAGTTGCAAGGTAAAATCGTTTAATTGGGTGTGAGTTGGGTTAGCTAATTTATTGTTTTAAATTAATACTTAACAGCTTATAGTAAACCAATAATTATTCATTGCCATAAGCAGTGATTTGAGTGAGTTAGTTATGCCTCTTGTTTTAATATCAAAGGTTAACAATTTTTTAAATGTTGATTTGATAACACTGCTGTTAAACTTGTTTGAGCCCAATTCAGAACTAATTACTGGCAGCGTGAAGCGCCGCCTTGTTGCTAAGAGTGTTTATCATTACTGAAATAATATCTAACATTGGTACTATTGTCTTAAAAAAACCGTTTCATTGTTAGACCACGGACATAGTCAGCTGCAGTAACTGTAGCTTATGAAACCGTAATCCTATCAGTTAACTAAAACCTTGAAACTAGAAAAAAAAATTTTTTTGGTATTTTAACATTTAAAATTGTATTTATTCACGAGCATTTGTAGAAACACAGAAATATTTATAAAAATATTTTTTAATGGTGGATGAGGTGGCCTACCAGGTTTAGTGCGTTGTGTAGGGTAGCCTACCGTGCTAGTGCATTGTGTAATAGTGGCCTAGCATGCATATTGTTTTTTGTTAAAATGCTAAATTCCTGTACGTCAGTTTTCACTTTGGGTGTGCGACTGTTAAATGATTCGCACTATCGGGTATTATTTAAAGTTAGCATGCTTGAACAACATTTAACATTGCTATATGAAAACTTAAAACAGACGTTGTTATTGATACTACCACTAAGTCATTATTGGATATAATAATATTAGGCACTTATTGTAAATGGCCGCTCATCCCCGGCGAAGAGTTAGCCCGTCGCGAAGCGTTGAAAATTCGTATCAGCAGTATAATTATTTTGCTTGGCAAGAACTGTTCCGCCGTGAAGTATCTCCTACTCCGAATACGCTGTTTGGGAAGTGAACTATTCCGTTCTATAGTTGAAGTTCACGAGATTAATTATTCCGTTGAATAATTCCGATAGTATACATGCCTATTTTTCCCAATGGGTGGATTATATTTGCTTATGCTAAACGAACTAATTCTGAACAGCTCCGTTAAAAGCTATGCGGAATTAACTGTTCCGAACTATTCCGTTGAAAGGCTTATCCGAAATATCGTTCCTAAGAAGAAATTAAATTATTACGCTCCGAAACTAAGCTACGCTAACACGGACTATCACTTACTGAAGTTATGCTTGAACTGTTTTGTCTGTAACGTACGCAGCGACCATAGTATTGTGCTACATCATCTACGCTAACGTCTCCGAGAAACGGCAGTAGAAATTGGGCACTTAGGGAATTGACTGAAACCGTGAATCTACTTCATCGTACAGTTGTTGATTCAACCCGTTTGAAAAATCCGCTGAAAATCACTGAATACTAATGAACTGTACACCTTCAAGATCGAAGTTCTTAATTATTCAATGGCTGTGAGCAAATTGGAGGCTTGCACCAATGATATCGTTTGAAGGAAGGTGGGGTGATCCTCTAGTGCTAACCAATCATCTTTGTCCTACAGTTGCAGTTTTTCAGATGTCCAGTTCGAGGTTGCGCCGTGTGATGCCATCTGGCAGCGATTCAGGAAACCAAGGTAGCAATGCTTAATGCCAACTGAGAGGTGCGTAAGTTTAAAATTTGTTTAGTAAGCACCAGCTTAGTGCGTCGACCTGCCAGGAGACTTTGTCATGACTTTCAGTGCGAAGCTGTGTTACGGAAGTGCAAGTCAAGAAGTCATCTTTACAAAGGAAGTGAAAAGGAATATTATATTTAAAATTTTAATTTTGAGCTGTTTTGGACTAATTACTTCTACATTTAACTTTAAAGTTCAAGATATAATAATTACGGACGTGGCTGAGATACATCGTATATGTCCAGAATTAAGGCTAGGGTTTTCGTTAGGGTGTAGGCTTGTAGCTTGTTGTTTTGTTTGTTTTGATGTTTTCTTTTGTCAGTATAGATCCTGAGACGAACCATTTTTATTGGAAAAGTATTGGCAAAAGGGAAAAGCACATTCTGCTAACGAAGATTAACTGAAATCTAATTCCGTGACAATTTGCGCCTTCGGGGAGAAAATTATAAAGAATTTTTAACAAAAAGAATCTAAAATTTTACAAGAACGATGAAGTAAAACAACTATTTTCATGAAGATGAATTTTGAAACAAAAAAAAAGATATTACTAAATTATAGGATCATGGATTATATACTATCGACATGAATTTTATTATAACTAATATAAATTGAAATTTAATTTATTTTTTTAGGAGGGACGACTGTGGTGTTGCCACTTTACTTACCCTTAACCAGAGGGTGCCACAGATCCTTTCCTTGTGCACTCTGCTTGATTATATATATATATATATATTGCGTGTAGTGTCATGTGACTCTCCCCATATAATGCAGAGCTGATAATAAACTATGCCACACTTTAACCCAGCCATGCATGAACCAGTCATTCCTAGTTAAGCCTTAGGATAGTAGGCCAGTGGCCTAACGATAGTAAGGGCCACTTACATTATATCCCCAATCAAGAGTTGCCTCATATACAGCAGAACCTGTTGCAACACCAGTTCCCTTAGGCAATTTTTTAACACTAATAAGCTGTTGGACACCTTCAGCTGATACTAGGAACAGTAGCCGATCTACAGTTTCACTTCCAGTAATATCCTCGAGTAACTTTTCATCCCAATGAATGCATAGAGGAACATCAGGCTTAAACTCACTTTTAATCCTTCAGCAATTTTCTGTCGTCGTTTAATACGCTCCCTTCGAATGGAGGATGAATTGACATTATATTCTGCTGGATCAAGCCCTAGATGCTCTAGTATAGGAGTTAAAATAGGTGCTCTTCCTCTATCACTAAGCTTTGCCATGTCTAAATTTGCCACTAGCTTGTCACTTAAAATGTTTTTTCTACCACCTCTATGTCGCTTTGGAGCAGGCCCTCCTCTTGATGTTGAAGGTTGCTCTGCTGCAGACCACGGTAGTGTGTTACTAGCAAGTTCTGGTTCTCAGTAGGCACTGTTATCTTCACTTTCTAATTATGAATATTCAAGCATAACTTTTCCCTCATGGCCTATCCAATCCAATTCTTCCTTTGCTCTTTTTCTTTGCAATATTTCTAGCGTCTTTTCCAGTACTGCTTCTTTCTTTGCCAGACGTCTATCATCGCTACCCGTTTTTCCAAAGCGCCCTTCCTGCTGAGCTAATAAAAAGTTCGTCTTCTTGAATGGTTATACATTTCGGTGCATTGGCGTGGGCAATATCAAATAATTCATCTAATGATTGTTTCCATTTGTCTTCCTTATGCTGTAGACCAACTGACCACTTGTCTTTATTATCCTTATTTTTCGTCAATTTTTTTTCCATCCATGAAAGATTCTCTCTACTTTAGAAAGAACATGTTTCTTCAATCTTCTGGTATTCTAGCCCTTGCCCACAGTTCCAAAACACCACTTGCAGTAGACTGGCATGCACTCTTGATGCTTTGTTTTTCATTTACCTTGTAATGGAAAAATAAAGCCATGACTTTTTTATAGAAGCGTAGTTTGGTTTAAAGATGATGACATTTGACCAGGTGAAGGTGCAACTAAGGTCGAACACGATAAAGGTACAACACGATGAAGGTGCAATTAACTCTGCCGTCCATCCAGGAGCCATCTGTGTAGATGGTGCAAGGGTGCAATTTTCCGGGTCAAAACATCGGAAGACTGGTGACAACCGCAAGGAGGATTGGCAAAAGTTGACTAGGGAGTGTTCTGATCAAAGGTTGGACTCTATACCTAAGAAAGTGCTCACAATGATCGATCTTCAGCAGAAACTATAACAGTAAGAGCACACAGGGTCTCCATAGAGGCGCTCCTGTAGACACCAGTAACCAACAGAAGCACAGGGCGATGCCTAGAGTCAAGGCTTTGGCACATGTTCACCATCCGCGCATAAAAAAAGAGCATCGGGATCGGGAGGACACAACCAAAAAGAGAAACTGCAGAATACTCGGCGAGAAGCCCCTACGAATAACCCACCATGAGTTTTAGCCGACTTGTCAGAGGGGTCAGCTTAGTATGAAGCCCAATGATAAAACCATTCCATGAAAGGTGAGTATCAACTGGAAAGGCTAAATACTTGTATGGGAGGAAAAGGGAACTCGCCATTCCTGAAACCACAAGGAAAAGTCTTTACTGGGCTGAGAAACCGGGTCCAGAGAACCCGACCTGCGATCCATCGGGGGGTGATAAGGCTGCTGATGGATGATGGTGACCGCTTTCAAGTAATTGATTTCCAGTTTGTTAAGGAGGTCCCAGTCTGTGAGATCGTTCTCCGCCAAATGCCACACTGCAGGGAAGGCCTCCTAGTCACCGCAACCTATTTGTACCACAGTGTCATCAGTTAGGGCTTAAATGTCCAATGGTCCCACAGCCTGAGCACTTATACTAAGTAAACCTGCAAATTGGGACGAATTGCCACAACAGAAACACGATAAATCTCTAGGATTTGTCTTTACATAATTTTGAAGTTTTATCTTACAGCATATGTATTGTGGCTCCTGACACTAGGATAATTTTTTCTCTACAAGTTTCTGGACAAGAGCAAATGGACAGGCCTTTTCAAATGTTACATTACATGGGTCTAAGGCAAGTATTTGTTTCAAAATGTTCAGATTACGTAAACCAGCAATAAAGTGGTCTCGTGCATCGTTTCTAGCTTAATACCATCTGCAACACTGAAATTACAATAGAGGCTTAGCTTCTTTAACTCTCTAACGTAGTCAATATATTGACTCACTACCGAAATGCTCTCGTCGTTGAAAATTTACATGCTTGCAGGGGAATTTTGGTTTCGGGAAAGGATTATTGGTCAATAATAATTTATTAATCTCTTGAAGCATTTTAGTTTTTGGAGTGTCTGAGGCACATAGGCTTCTTAGTAACCCATATGTTGTAACACCAATGCTTGTTGGTGGAAATGCAACCAGGCTATCAGCCGAAACTTCTAAAGCACTAAAATTTAACCCTACACGCTCGAAATAAATCGTCCAAGTTTCTAACTTGTGGTTAAATGTTTCGAGTTTTTTTCTGTGACAGAGGCATTATGTCTAAACTTAAATTTGATTCCAAATTTTCATTGTCACTACACACTGTTAAACTTGATGCATCAAGCAGCAAAGGAGAATATACTTTCCCCAAGCATTCCACGTTTGTTTTCGACTTCATTTCACAAAGCAACATTAAGACGGACAGAATAACTAATTGCTTAAAACTGAAAATAGAAAAACGCACTTCTGGACGGTTTCTGAACACTAACAAACTTGCACCACGCATTTGTGGTGGGATTATGTTGGTGTTGTCCCTCAATTGGGTAGTGGGTTTGTGATGCTGTATTCACGTGTGTTCTGTTTGTTAGGTAATACGTGCAATTAAATATGGTCCTTGTCAGTCATTGCCAGACGTCGTAGAAATGTAGCATCACCATCAATGGTTTCAACAGCCCATTGTGCGAACTGTAGTCTTCTGTCATAGCCCACCTCATCAGGGTGATGTGGAGTGGCGGGTTTGTATCCATGGTACCCCTGCTCCTTAAGGATTATATGGATCACTGTTTGGTAAGTATTAAGCTGCTGGTCATGGTTTTGTTGTGATGTTCGAGGGGTTGCTTCGACACACTCAATTACGGCAAGCGTACTTTCTTCATCTGTAGCCGAACTTGGACAACCAGATGCTCTCCAGTCGTCTGCGTGAACCCTGTTTCCTTAAATTTCTACAACAAATTATTGACTGTATTGCAACATGTCCTATCTCTGTCTGGTTGGTGCTCGTGAAATTGGTCAAAACTGTAGCAATAACTTGGAAGTTAACTCCCTCCATGCCACAAAGCAGGACTAGTTCAATCTTCTCCTCAATAATGTACTTTGGGGGCATGTTTCGCAGGCCTACACGTTCCAACCTAACATTCAACCTCTACGTTCAAAGAAGGTGACTACGACGGAATTGTAATACTACACTCACGATCTGACAACACATAGTTTGCTACAACACAATTACAAACGTCCCCGTCAAGTGCAGGTGGAGATCCGCACAAGTAATTCAAGGGATACGCTTAACAAGCCTTTATTAGACTGAACAAAGGATTTGGTTTCATGTGCTAATAAAATTAGGCAGCCCTATAGTATAGGCCTACACTTTATAGAACTACAACTTAAAGGCCTACACTTTATAGGCCTACATTCATAGGACTATTTTTTAGTACTTTATGAATCACCCTGTATATACACTTCGACCACTCTCTTAGACAAGAGGTATCCCAACTAGTTGGAGGATAATTAAATAACAATAATCTTGGAATACCTCACTCAAGGGCCAACATTTTATGGGAAATATACACAAGTTGAATTATTCCATAAATACTGTTTATGCAGTTAACCACACCACAGTTAAGCTATTAATCAATTTTAAAACTTGAAATCTCTTTTACTTTTTAAATCACATTCACTATATTTGTTTCACAAACAATTTTAATTACTGCTTGAGCAAAAATCTTCCTTAAACCAATAACCTTTAATCTAAAGCTTTCAAATTCACCTTTCAATCACAAATAATCACTTCAACTTTTAAATCACATTATTCACATCACTGGCTGCCGTGGTATTTCATAGAACCAAATAAATTTACTAACATCAACTAATACTTTTTTATTTCCAAAAACTCTTTTAATGCTACTAAAACAATTTTAGTACTGAACGTTTTTATAGTAAATTATAACGTTATTAATGCCATATAGTAAATTTCACTAACATCTTAGGAATTCCCTCATGCAAGTTTTCCCTCTCCATACTCATCCAGTTGGTGCCACAGGCAAAGATATTTGGCATTAAGAAATGTTACTGAATAATTTCTACGTAACTGACACAACTGAAGAGGTCCCTCTGTGTACCGTTGATCATTGTGTGCCTAGACCTCGGAAACACATAATTTGGGACATGAACCAGATAATATGCAAAAGCCGCTGCAGACGAGTAAGTATTCAATAATACTTTTATTCAATACATTAGTTTTAATTGCTAATTAGAATGTAAATGGTAGATATCTTCTGCCTGCCCCTAGAGTAGTGGGGGATAGAATACCTTTACTACAATATCATTTAAGTTAAACTAATGAAAATGTAACATCTCAAGTCGCTTTCACCTCATTTCCAACGAACAGTACTTGGTGGCAATAAGTGTAACATGGACACATAGAATAACGATAAATCATGGATATCAAGATTACTTCGCTGCCTAAGCTTTGGTGCATAATTTGGGATACCAGTGGTATCGATGTAAGGTTAACCGATACCGCAAATAAGTCGCCTCTAGGGGCTGATGATCCCTTGCATTCCTAACGTCCAGGGCCAATGATCTGGTGGAGTTCATCTTCCATTACTATCTCACCATTCACAACGACCCTACTTCGCCTCCTGCTTTTCTCACCATCACGGCTTGGAGCTGGGTTGATTTGTACCTCTCTAGGTGATTTCAGTCTCTGATTAGAGGCATTGTCCAAAGGAACCCTTGAGCAACCACGCCATTCTCCCTTGTCAATTGTTTGGGGCTAGAAAGATGCAGTGGCTGCTACACCACAGGTGTCCCCAGTCTTTTGGATCTGTCAGGGTAACTGGGATCTTTTTCTGATCTTCTTGCTGCTGTAGGGTCATTTGTTAATAAACTAGCTTTATCCTCTACTGGAAATTTCGAGATAGCTGCTTGTGCATTTCAGGATTTGGTGACACACTCTTACGAATGGTCGAATAGGGACCTATGGATACAGAAACCTTCTCCGCAGAAGGTGTGAATGGTCTTCCAGAGAGCCCGCTGGAAGCAGTGGGAGCACTGGAACCTGGTTATGTAGATCTGGGTGGGCCTACAAGACTGCTACGAGGTCACCAAAACGTGGCAGTCTTTCTGTACTCGCGTATTCATTAAGGAACCCTTTGGTTAGCCACACAAAGTCCTCACTAATTGGGGTCAGCTTTATCCCATTCTCTGCTCCTTACAAAGAGGTGACTGCTTTTGGACCACAACTGAGGAGGAGACACCTACTTTAGTGCAGACAACATTGCCATAGATCTCCCTGTCCACTCGGCTCTTCGGGACTCATTGGTTGCTCTTTTCGAGATTTTTTTGGTCCCTGAACCCCCGTTTTCTCATAATGGGCCGTGGGGCTCGTGAAGGTTTGGTTGGCTGCTGGCTGTGAGAACGTTCCCTCACATTCCCATGTCCTTCGGGTTTTGCGTTCTACTTGGGCGTGGATACTGAATGCCTGCCTTGAGTCCCACCTTTTCCTGCTTTGTTGGAAGCATGCCTAAGGGTTAGAGCCAGTTTAACTTGCTCTGTCTTTTACCGGTGTTGGGGAAGATTCTGGACTTTTTCTGTTCTGTGAGGCTAATGCTCTTCTAGGAGTCGAATGCGCTCCTCTCTGACTATCAGTTTAGCTACCACGCACAGAGGGAAGTTGTGGGTGCCATGGCGGCTTACGTCGACCACATTAAAACCTTCACTAAGTAGGGTCTTCTCTGCCTGTTGGTAGCTTTGGACATCAATATGCTTTTAATTGTGCTAGGTACCCATACATTCTCAATGCATCGCGTGATTTGGAGGCCCCTATAAGTTGTACTGTCTCATTGCCAATTTTCTTAACTGCATAATCTCTTTCCTTGGGGTTTTCCGAGTTTCCTCAATGGGTTGACCACGGGGCTCTGAATTGGCCCTGGTGATGAGAGGGCTTACTTCTTCTTAGTAATCACTCTAACATACATTTGGCCAGTCAGGCCATTGAGGATACCACCCTTGTTTAAATGGGCTGTAGTGACTGGTGGGTCTTAGTTGCTAGGTGATGACTTGCTGGAGAGACTTGCTGGATTGGGTGTTACTGAACAAACTTACTTTCAACTCGTATAATACAGTTCCCATCCTCCATCCTAGGCCAAACCGTCATCCTGCTAGGGGTACGTTGGGGACCATTGATGGGGCTCCTGTGATGTTACTGATTTTTGTCTCACTCTAAAATCAACTTCTCATTTTGTCTCCACACATCAGCTGTCTGGGTTTCGGAGTAGGTGCTATCCTCATTTACAACTCAAACATTCTGAACGTTCGGACTAAGCTTGAACCGGTTATGTGTCGCCTCATATTGGTTATAGGCCATTTGTGAGGTTGTCTTCCAAGATCTTGAGGACTTTTGTGCCCAGCTGCCCTGCAGGCAATGGGCAGATCGGAGCACTACCTATGGAATCGTGATCAATTACAAGAAAAAGATGTTCCCTCCTCCATCCCCCAATACGTCTTCAGGCTGTGCTAAATTTTCAAGAAACGGCTGATTGTGCCCCATGTGCCATCTTCTGAGATGGCTCGAAGATTGATGGGAAGGTGGGAGCACTTTTGAGGTCTACCTAAGGGGTTCATCGGTTTGCTCAAGTCACTTCAGGCTCTTAGACCATGGCTCAGTCTCCCAGGCAGAGATTATGGTTGCTCCATTGTCCTTTAGCATGCCCTGGATTTCTTTACTGACAACTCGTAGAGCTATGCCATCTAGGCTGTCTCACATCTTGTCCCAGTGACTCTACTGGCAGCTTTCAAGCTGGGTGCCTGGTCTCCCTCTGCCTTTTGTGGGTTAAGAGCTATGCTTGGCACCCTGACAATGAGGAAGGCGATTGGAAGGCTGAACAATCTCTATTCCAGCACGGGTTGTTCTGTTCCTCCCTGTCCATGCTCGTGTTCTCGTTTTATCTGATGGTAGGTGTAGCTGCATCGATAGAACTTTTCCATAAATGGTTGGTGTACGTTCCTGTTTTTAAGGTAGGTTTCCATGTGTTTTATCCCCTTCCTCGCAACGTGGTACAAATCCTTACTGACCACAGGAATTCCGTTACTCCTTCTCTTCTCAATTTGGAATGGTGGCCCGAGTGTGAGTGTGGTTACCTGGAGGAAAATGCCAATCAGGTAAAATGCGACTGAGTCCTCCCCTTCAGGGAGGTGGCTCACTCATGTTTCTATGCAGGCGTTATCCCTTTCGCCCCGAGTTTTCTGCTTTGTGTGAGGTTCTTGTTTGACCAAGGCAAGATATTATCTGTGAGTTCTTGTATTGTGTGGCGCCATGTTGCAACTGGATCTGGATGTTAGTCCTGACAACCCAATAGTGGAGCCCAGTAAGTGAAGGCTCGTTGCCCTAGTAAGGAGCCCAGTTGTATTTATTGTAAGGGCTGGGCAATATTCGGGAGCCTTTTCCCCTGGTTGGTCTTTCACCCCAGGATTTTCCCAACAAGCAGCTTAGCTTGTTCGGTTCAGTACTCTGCTTGGGGCTCTCCCTTGGTTGTGCTTCCTATACAGTGTTGCTTTTGTTAATATTATTTGTTCGCTCTGCTTTGTGATGTGGGCTTTCTGTCTCACCTGCGGTATCTGTGCTCAGGAGATGTTGGTCGGGCCTGCTGGGTTGTGGTTGTGTGCCATGTCACTACATTGATGTGTCCAGGAGAAATAACTGGGTTAAGCCCTGGTATGGGGAATAGATTTGTTTAGCACCCTTTTCTTGCCGCCTCATTCTGCCCACCACTTAAACCTTAAGCTAATTTCCTTTTTTTGCCATTGTTTCTTCCCATCTTCTCGTTTTTTCTTCTGTTCCCTTCACTAAAATGTCCCATGGATTTGATTGCCTCCTATTCTGAAATGATTGTTCCAGCTCCTCTTTTTAACTTAAGTATTCTAACTCATACTTTGGCATTCTTTTAGTTGTTTTTACCGCCCCTTGTGGTTTGATGTTTATCTGTAGTGCGTTGTTGGGTTTTTTTCTTTTTTCCATTTGCTGACTAGTTTATTTTGTGCTTTAATATTTAACTTTTTGTTCCATTCCTTGGTCCCATTTCTGCATGCTTTCATAGTGGTCTTAACTTGTTGCCTTTGGAACTTTGGTTGTTTTGGTTAAAGCTGTGTTTTGGCTTGCCCATTTTCCTCCCCCTGGTGCTAGCATGAGAGTTCCCGCGTGCGTGGTCTTCGGCTGGGTGCACTGTCAAGCCCTTTAACTGCCCCTATCTGCCTAAACTGTTTGGTGTTGTTTGCCCATAGTGGGGTACATAAGCCTAGAGTTCTTCATTTTTGTAAGGAAAGCAAAAAATTTGGCACAGATGATAATTTAGATATACTGAAGAAATCTGCATATAAGACCCACTGAATTTCTGAAACCGGAAGTTGAAACCGGAAGTGACTATTTTTAGCCATGAACCAAATCAAAGAACAGATTGACCAATAACCGTTTATGAGAAAAAGTGTTGAAAACATACCTTAATACTACTCTTAACGTTTCTTGGAATGACAGCCCTGATTGAAAGGCTGCTAAAGGGCTCAATTGAAGGTCAAATTTTAGACCAAAAAATTATTTTTTTGTCATTTTCTGCTAAACCATTGTTTTGCTAAAAAAGTGTCTTAAAGTAAGTCGAATAATTTACCAGATTCAATAGTTTAGTTTCAATTACTTAAATATTACCTGAACAATGCCCACTCTTTTTTTTATCATAAGTACGGTGAGTGTTCATTACCACTTTAGAAGCTGAACTGGTACTATGCCATTACTAATCTGAGAAATGGATGTAGATAAGTTCACCCGAAAGCTGTGGATGTCCTATATTCACTGTAGCCAGTCAAAATGGTTTACTGTAACTAAGGACTGAGCTATAACTTCTGTCAAGTACTGATGTAGAGCATAATCACTTTCATAAAGCTCTGTCCCTCAGTTTGGCAAGCTATAAGCCTTTACTGTAATTACTTAACCTCCAATGTTAAAGACGACATTTCAATGCTTAATCTCTCTGCTGTGTTTCAATATTTTCCACTCTAATTTAATATGTAAGTTTTGTTCGACTTGGTGAAAATGTGTTACAACTTTTATTAATTTCCGATTTGGCACATAGGAGATCTTGGTTTTAATTATAATCGTGATTTTCATATTTGGTTTGTTGGACTTGTCTTCTTGGCACGACACGTTTCTACTATTCTCAGTACAGATATAAATATTTGTTCTATAAAGCTGGTTCTTAGCTCATTTTACAGGTATTGCTCTGTACATGTGACCTTTCCATATAAGGCTTCTTCTAATAGGTCAAGTGGTTCAGGGGTTTGAGAGCTCTAAATAACCATATTGATTGTTTTTCATTGGTTTAAACATTGTTATTTTGCATCAATGAAATTAGCAAACGCCAGCTGCAAGATACACGCTAATGTATAAGACCAAATTAGTGAACAAACATCACTCTTCATCTTAATTGTCGACAAGGTAAACCATTGAAGTGCGACACCATAGCTAAAGTGTCTAATATCCTGAAGCATAGTCGGGCGCATTCTGGTACTTGGGAAAAAATAATAATGCGGTACAAAAGCATAAATTGTGGTAAAATGGTAAGCAATGACCCACCTGCAAAAAATTAACGCGAGTAGGAGTGTCACCTAAGCGGATTTCAATGCGAAATCTGACCTTCAGTAACGTTGAAAATGTGTTACTAGCAGCTACCTAATTCCAGTCCGGTCATCCCCATGTAATTCCCATAAGGTGATCATTCATTAATACCGAGATAATGGGAAGGCTTCCAGCTATGAAATTAAACTAATGGCTGCAGTATGACATGAACTGCATACCTTTTCTGGTTTACAGCATGGGGTGTAACGTGATTGGCATGGGACGGCGCGTAAGTACGAACATATTGTTATAACCATTGTTAGTATTGTCGGCATCGCCTCTGGGAGGGATTGAGGCTTAATGGCTATTTCTGTCACATTGTGACTAGGCCTAATTCTATAGGCAAATCGTAATTGGGGCCTATTTTCATATTATTGGACATATTATTTATCTAGGTGATAAAATATTCCCTAGTAGGTACATAGTGTATCTACCTATGATTATGAATGTGGTGTTAGCTGTAATTTTGAGCCTCCGGAAGGTTCACTCCGGTTTTCTAGTGTTGCAAGTACCGACTTCCGGTTCCTGCTTTTAGAGTCAGCACACAACATGGCTGAACGCGACCGAGGTGGTCGCTATGTTTTGCATTTTCTGAAACCCATTCAAGTTGCATTTGCAAACCTGTTGTACCGAATATAAGTGTATCATTTACTTAGTGAATGCTCTCCCAAGGATTAAAATGATTTGGACATTGTACAGGTATGTTCTTTTTCTAATTCAGTGCATGATAGCCACAACTCACGAATTTATTTCAACAAATGGTAGTGGCAGTGTGGTTATTTTTATTAGTAGCGAGTCATGCCAGGAGTTCGAGGTCATGGGGGACCGCCTTTTGACATTCGCATGCAAGTTTTGTTATTCAGCTATCCGTTGGTTATCGAACAATAGTAGTGTTAATTAATTCCATGAGTTTACTTGCAGGAGTTCCGGCAGCTGTGTTCTCGGTACGCCGGTTATCAGTGGCTGTTTATTGATGGGTCGAAGTCAGACGTTGGCCTGGCGTGTGCTTGTGTCTGTAAGGGAGTAATGGTTGCCCATCGCCTTCCATCAGGCTATTGTGTGTTTTCTGCAGAGCTTTTGCGCTAGGTTAGGCGGTGGAATGGATTCTTGACCTTCAGGGCATGCATTTCATTATCTTTAGCGATTCCATGAGTGCCCTGGAGTCCTTGGCGGATTACAATCCTCGGAACCCCTTGACACAACGTGTCCAAGCTTTGCTTTCCCGCTTGCCTGGCCAGAAGAAAACCGTGCTTTTCTGCTGGATCCCGGGTCATGTTGGTATAGGTGGAAATGAGCAAGGTGATACTGCTGTGATATACCTAATTTCTAACTAGTTCCCGGCAATATAAATCAACTAGAGGAAGCCCGTACTACACACGGGGCCGGTCATGAATTAAGTTTCCAGACACATTCCCCCCCCCTCCCGGCCGCACTCCCATTCTGCATTCCCAACCCCCTCACTCCCACTCCCCACTCCTAACCCCCTCACTACCACTCCCCACTCTCCACTCACATGCCCCACTCCCCATTTGCCACTCCCAACTCCCGACTCGTACTCCCATTTTCGCACACACTGGCTAAGAAATGCTTTCACGGAATAAAATTTCTTCAATCGAATTTTTGCGTATACTGGCTGACAAACGGTGATTTTTGTTGGCCCCAGTCACTGAATGTGCGCATCCAATGGCTAAAATCAGAGGATGCACCGTTTAATTAATGTGAGCTCTGAACCATCATCTTTGCATCTTGGCATCTTTGTTAGGCACCGTAGCAAAGACATTACCCCTGCACGACAACAATGAGAAGATTAAAGTGATTGTTGTCCTTCCGGTTTTCCTTTAACTTTCCTTTTCTTTTTATCAGCTCAGCCGGGATTCAGAATTATTATGTAGATTTGAAAGCAAGGCACACAGATAATGCGAACATCGATTTTTGAAAATGATTAAAGTTTTGAAAAGTGTTTGAAAATTTAATTCAAAGTATAATAATTAATTATCAATTAAATTGTAAGTTTGTATTGAATTTTTGACAGTCATTGTACTGTACATCTTTGAATCATGTTGCGAAGTTCATAAATTCTGTTATTTGGCAATATAATAGTTTAAAGTTTTTGCAGACCACCAATATAAAAAGTATGGTCTAAAAGAAATCTACAAAAAATAGTATTTTTTGTAAGAAAATGAATTCTTATACTGATCAAATATCACAAATAAGAAGTTACACATAAATGATTAATGAACAGTCAATGCTCTTTCATTAATAGGGGGCATTGGTCTGTTCCTAGATTTGTTGTTGCGTGCACTTTCCGTGCACAAAGTATTCACATGGTATTTATTGCTGTCATCCTTTGCCATTTCATGGTGTTAAACATCATTGCTCTGATTCGTTGTTACAGGGTGCATCTTGCACCTGTCAGTTATTGTTAGCCAAAAGTAACAAGCCATGTGACTTAGCATAAGCTATAAATGTATGTGCCTAGCTCATAATAAACAACCAGTTACTAGACGTCAACACGAGTATTTGTGCTTTTTCTTTTAGTTAGGGTAAGTTGCTTTGAGCAACCCAGTAATATGTAAGTCCAAGTGCGTATTAAATGGGATGGCGAAGGTAAAGCTTCCCTTATGAGTTGTTTCAACTATGATGTACATGTGCCTCTGTATGTTCCCTCATTGTCGGTTAGTTCAGCATCGACAGTAGCGGCACTATCCAATGCCCAGCACTGGCCGGGCTAAAGCCGGTTGCCTCGCCGTGCCATAATTGAGCAGATCTTTCATAAGAGTAACGAATCCCGGATAATTTAACTTATCGACTTGTTTATCACCTACATGTTATTTGATATTAGAAAACAGGAACATGGGGGCAGTATTAATCAAAGCCGCTACATCAATATTGGCATAAGCCGAGTTATCTTTTTTCAGCAACCTCCCTTTAATCCTCATGAAGCCGCAACGGAATTATTTTGTGCATGCTGTTCTCGGAAATTTCTATTTTCGATGTCTTGGGGACTGACATTCACGTTTTGTTACCTCAGCTATTCGCCGATTGTCGTAGGAGTGTTCAATCGTGCTACGAACTTTTTGTGCATGCTATTATAAGGAATAAATGTTTGTAGGAATGTTAATACTTGTCGTGCTACAAAATTGTTGTGCATTCTGTTCCCGGGGGTGTTCAGTGTTACGTATTTTGTGCATGCTATCATTTGGATGTTAGGCTTATGTACGACGAATATTTTTGCATGCTGTGTGACAGGGAAATTTGAGTGCGACACAACATGTTTCTTTCTCAGATTGTTCAATCTTAATGCATACGTAACATTAGTGATCAATACTATTATTACTATGTCGTTAGAAGCTGGCTCGACCGGGGCATTTTCAATTGAAAAGCTGAGTTCTGAAAACTACGAAACGTGGTGCACTGATGCTCAATTCTTATTAATGTCAAAAGGGGTTAGGGGCTTTGTGGACGGTACGGAACTTCATGGTGAACAGGCACTAGCACTGATATGTTTATCAGTTTCAACTGTATTAAAAAACGTTGTGGCAAACGCAGTTGATGCGGCGGTAGCTGGAACTGAATTAGCTGGTGTTTTTCACCATCGTGTAGGACACGAAAAGAACGACTACGTAGGGATTTCCTATCGTTGTAGCTTACAGGGGGAGAAGAAATGGAAGTATTTTTGGCAAGGGAAGACAAAAAGTCTTTAGATCTTAAAAACATTTCGGTTGCCATTACCGACGATGAAATTGCCTACCAATATCTAGACTATTTACCAAAATGTTTTGAAACTACTGTACAAACAATTTACCATTGGGAAGATAATAAATTTACTCCCAAATTGGTACGAGAGCAACTGTTGAGTGAATTCAATAGACAAAAAATAAGGAATGCAGATGTCACTATGGGGTAAGGTGATGATCAAAATGCTTTTTCCAAATTTCAAACTCAAGACCCTAGGGGAGGGGTTAAAAATAAAACTAACACAGGGCGTACGCAGCATGCAGGAGCATCATGCCAGACTAGGTCATCGGATACCCTCACTTGTTACGGCCATTTTCAAAGAGGCTGTACGCAATGAGGCCTAGCTAGTAAGAACGAGTCAACCTCCATAAACATTTCTCGAGGTAGAGGAGGCAGTTGGAGAGGTCGCTGCTGAAGAAATAGGCGAGTAAATGTTTCAGATCGAGGTGCCTTCTACGTGTCGACACTCGACAATAGCCCCCAAAGAGGCAATCAATCAACAATGGTATTAGCAGCAGAAGCAAATTCATCGAGTGTTTCAAATCACCACTAGTATTTAGACTCGGCAACGACTGATCATATCCGTACACAAAAAGAGCTCTTCCATAATCTGCGCTCTGTAGATAACATGAAAGTTTCAATGGGAGAGGGAACGTCACATATACAAGGGATAGGAGATGTCACTTTTCTTGTGCAGAAAAATGGAAAATATAACGAAATAACTTTACAAAATACATTGTATATACCCACATTTTCGAAACAACTTATCAGTGTAGCGAGAATCGATGCAGCTGGTTATCATGTAAATGTGTGTAACGACTAAATGTGCATTTACATGGAAAGCAAGGATGCATGTTTGTTTGTAGGGGAAACTGTCAATAGGTTGTATCGGGCGCGAAATGTGGTAACAAATAATTCACGAAATAGGCCTATATCTAGGGGTCAGGCCAATAAAAACAGAATGTCAGGTAGAATGCCCTGACGAGCTTGTACGACAGGTAAATCAGGTTATCTCAACCTATGGCATTCTAGATTTGGGCACTTGAATATGCAAGGTATCATGAACATTGTGTAAAGATGTAAGGGTGCATGGTTTAATGTGTCTCCCATGGAGGAAAATACTAAATGTGATGTTTGTTCGATAGCAAAGTCAACAAGGGCCAGTTTCAGAGGTACTGATAGTGTGCGAAGCAAGAAACCTCTGCAGCTCCTTCATATGGACGTATGGGGGCCCAGTAGGACCACATCTTTGGGTGGTTCGAAATATCTGTACACTATCACTGGTGACTATTAGTAGGGTACTAACGCGATATTCGGTTACATACCCCCACTTCTGGTCACGTGATAAAAGTGGTGGTAATGATGCACTTCCGATTATCTGTTGAAAAGTGGGGTGTCACTTCCTGTGCTTTTTACTATCTGTTTTCTGGCTTTCGTCGATATTGGAGGACGGTGTGAAAGTACTGTTTGCTTCTTCCTATGATGTCACTTCTGGTCACGTGATCAAAGTGGGGGTAATGATGCACTTCATGTCTTATGATGAAAAGTAAGGGCGTCAGTTCCGTTTTTTTGTCAATCTGGAGGAGGATGGGAAAGTGCCATTTGCTACCTTTTTTCATTCTTCATCAATATGGAGGTGGGTGGAAAAGTGCTTTTGCTATCTTCCAAGACATAACTTCCGGTCATGTGATGAAAGTTGGGACGTCACTTCCGGTTTTCGTCAATATGGAGGAGGGTTCTTTTTGCTACCTTTTTTCGTTTTTGTTGATGTGGAGATGGTGGGAAAGTGCCTTTTTTGTGGAGAGGATCACGCGTAGGGTACAGCCTGGGAAACCCACCTCCCGAACCGTTTCGCTCTAAGACCGACAGTTCTCGAGTTATCAGCGTGGGCTAACTTGCCGAAATTAGAGGTACCCGATTTCCGGGGTGGGCTACCAAATCCGAAATGGTTTCCCTCTAGGATCAACGGTTCCCGAGTTGTGGACATATTTCGGATTTTGGAACTGTGCTAATTTTTTTTTCGGGGGCCAAAATAATTTTTGACCGAGCCAACTAATAGGTGAGGCCAAGTGCGGGCAGGCTTTCCTGCATGGGGGCCAAATTTTGCTCTGTTTTGCTCTAGGACCAACGGTTACCGAGTTATAGGCATTTTAAATAACTTCGGAAATTGAAACTGAAACCTGGGGCCATATTAGAAAAATGGCGGCATTTCCTGTTCCAGCCCAAAATGGAGGCATTTCCGGTTCCGCTTCAGACAGGATGTTACTTCATTCAAAATGGTGGCACTTCCGGTTCCGCTTCTGGTTACCATGACAACCACGCACTTGGAAAATGGCGGCACTTCCGGTTTGCATGGGGGGATCATCTTGTCTGTCTGTCCTCTGATTCTACCAAATCGCATTTTCCTACTACTCACTTCCTGTTGTGACATCACTTCCTGTTGTGTCATCACTTCCTGTATGACGTCATTTCCTGTTATGACATCACTTCCTGTATGACGTCACTTCCGGTTATAACATCACTCCTTGGATTTGTACTAAGTTTGTGTTTTGTGTGATATTAAGGATATTAGTCTTTGTGACGCGGTGAGTTTAGGTGATATTGAAACACCTGTAAACAGTCAATTGTTATTATTAGTGGAGAGTGTTTTGAACCAAACTCTGATGTATTGAGAGATATAGTTGATTTTTAAAGTACATTTTTGTAAGTTTTCACCCATAACCGTTACGGTCAGTCCAGTGAGTTAAGTGTCAAAACAAAATTCGAGAAAATTCAGTGCAGATGTAGTTCTGGACTCGAACACACGGCCTCCCAGCCTTGGTGTAATTTCTCATTTCAAAGCTGGGAGGCCGTGTGTTGAGGCCAAAAAAAAATTGGCACGGTTCCAAAAATAAAAAAAGTTGGCACAGTTCCTTCGAACGAACCAATAATTTGTCCATTAACGTAATTTCGTACAAGGGTTCGATAGGATTACATCCGGTGAGAGTGAATAAAAACATGTAAGGAGAAGTTATTGACTTGCTACTAATAGCCGATGAAAAAGGAAATAGTCATTACTGCAGCATCCTTGATATTGATAGGTTACTCCGATTTCAAGGAGCTGGAACACATAGAAAATTTTACTGTCGTAACTGCTTTGCAGTCTTTTCTAAAGGACAATCCATGATGGAGCACTTCAGTAAATGTGTGAGACTGAATAAGGAGCAAGTACTTACTTTCCTACCACCTGGTAATAACACGTTAAAATTCCATCACTATGACAGACATAATCCTCATCCGTGGATAATTTACGCAGATTTTGAATGTATGCTCAGACCCGTACAAAGAAGTAGCGTTGATCCATCTTTGAGTTCATTTACTAAAGTCAGTTTGCATTCACCTAGTAGCTTTGGATATGTGGTTATTGGCCCAGGAAATGAAATCGTGAGTCAAAAATTCTACCTCGGTGAGGATGCAGTGGATAAGTTTTGCGAATATATGAATATCGAAATTAACAAGTTTGCCAGTATTCTATCGCAGCCAAAACCTCTCATTATGAGTGTCGAAGATGAATTCAGTTTTTGAAAGTTGATACTTGCTACTAGTGCAACAAAGTTATGCTTACCTATAATCTCTCATGGAAGAAAGTGAGAGATCATTGCAACTTCACGGGAAAGTTCAGAGGTGCTTCTCACATAAAATGCAATCCGGATGCAAGGAGCATAAATACTATCCCGATCATCTTTCATAATTTAGAAGGCTACGATATGCATCTACTGATTTCTGCGATAAAAAACTTCCATTCGGGAGTGGACGTTCTTGCTAGAAACACCAAGCGTTTCATTAGTATGACTATTACGAGATACTTTTGCTTAAATGATAAGAGATTTTCGGTAAGGTTGCGTTTTTTAGACAGTTATAATTTCCTATCTTTGTCGCTAGAACTTTGGCTAAAAATCACAAGAAACATCGACCCATCAACATCTTAAAAACTGCTCTTGCATCGGTAGATTGGTTTGAGTCGGGAGAAGTCTCACATTTATTGACACAACAAGGCCACTATCCATACGAGTACGTGCAGTCTATGGACGTTTTTAAAAAACTGAAATTACCCCCTAAAGAGGCGTTCTTCTCCACTATACGAGGTAAAGGCATCATTGATACAGAGTATGATCATGTTACGTCTGTTTGCAATTTGCTGAAGGAGAAGGTTTTTAAAAATTATCATCATGTATATCAGATGATCGATGTGTATTTTCTAGTCGACATTTTTCAGACTTTCAGGGAAAAAGCGAAATACCGCCCAGCTGCTCAATGAAGGTATAGATCCGCGCTATTATGTGCCCACACCAGGGTTTAGTTGGGGAGCCGCGTTGAAAAAACCGAAGCCGAACTAGAATTCTTTACCCATGGAGGAAAACGTAACTTTATAACTTCCGGTATCAGAGGTGGAACAACTTTTGTGTCAAAAAGGTACTCGATCGCCAATAACAAATATCTACCAGACACCTACAACGAGAATCTACCTAGTCTATATCTAGTAGATTTGGATGTCAACAACTTATACGGACTAGCCATAACCGAATTCCTTCCATGCGATGATTTAGTTGGCTGACGAGAAAAGAAATTCTCGAATTTTGCTTGGCATCGGTTGAAAAAGATTCGGAATACGGTTATATATTGGAAGTGGACTTGAACTATCTATCCGAGCTACACGACGATCACAACGATTATCCTTTAGCACCGTAAAAGTTTAAAATAATGCCAAAACTTGTGTCTCCCTTCATGAAAGAAATGGCAGGAAACAAGAAGATCATTTTTACTTCCAAACTGATGACTAACCTGCTCCCGAAGAAAAACTATGTAGTTCATTACAGAAATTTACAATTCTACTTGAAGCACGGTATAATTTTGAAAGGTATTCTTCAGAATTCTAAAATTTTGTCAGGAGCAATGGTTAAAATCTTACATAGAATTTAACACCGAGAAGCGTCAACTCGCAATAACGACGTTCGAAATAGACTTTTTCAAACTGAAAAACAATTCAGTGTTTGGAAAAACGATGGAAAACAATTCGGGGCGTTTATCCGAGAAGTTGCCCGATAATCTAAAAAATCTGTCAAGTACTGGACTCTGCCACACGCAGATTCATTCAAGATCAAATAGCACAATGGAAGACAAATCTCTAGTTCCTGATACGCTCGCAGGGTCGGCACTATAATCGTTTTTCTTAGCCGGTTCGAAGACGAGAGCCCAGCTGCTTTAACCGCCTGGAGCAATTTGACGGAAAGACAGGGACTATCCCGCCCCTTTGCCCTGTCTTTCCCCCTACCTGACACCACCCCCTCCCCCTTCACTTAACCATGGCCATACCACGTGACTTTTTAAGCCCCCCCTCCATTCATCTCTGCGAGTGAAAACGACCTAGGAGAAAGGGGGTCAGAAAAGTACGATGAGCAAGCTCGCCGCTAGCCTACTGGCATACAAAATGCCTTGTTCTGTAATTATTTTGGGAATTCACATTAAAAGTAAAACTAAAATATAAGTTAAAACGTAGTTAATAACGGGAAAAAAGGAACTAAAGATACTAGTTCTATGACACTGCAAAAATGTGTTTTTAAACAAACACTTAAAAAGCCTTTTCCGACACGTAGAAGTTGAAAAACACGTAAAAGGGTTTTACAAATAAGACGGGCTGAGTAGAAAGAGTTATCCTTTATACGTATAGATGCAGACGTGAGACGCGTTTAACGTAAAACCCTATAGCGTTCAATTTGAAGCCCTTTTAAATCGTAAAACACGTGTAGGGACAAAGTAGAGTGCTTTTATGACAACACATTTGTTTTTGGAAACTGTGTTTTATGATAATATGTTTAACGCACGTTGCAAAACAAACACTAGCCTACTGTTTAAGATAAAACCACTACTGTTTTGTTTAAACATTTCCGTCGCTACATGTTTATTGAGCATATTTTTTTTTTGCGCATTTCGCGTCTGCAGCACTATAGAAACGCTACGTTTTGAAAGGTTTCTTTTCAGCCCATGTTACTCGTAAAACTTTTGTGTGTTTTGGCAAGAAACATCTAAAACATTTTCTTAGAGTGTCGAAAATGTATTCATTTTAAAACATACGTTTACACTGAAGTTTTTTCTATGATTTTGGAAAAAAAGCGGTGCACAGCTACATGGTAAAGAAAAAAAAGAAAAAGACACCTTACTCGTAAAGATGGTAGGTAACGTAAAAACAAATTAAATTCAGACCTTCAAGCAATCATTTAGAATGTATACCATACATTTCTGCCGAATTGGGGTTATATGCCCCATGACGATGAAAAAACGTCAAAGCATGCGTAACAAATAAGTGCTGGCACAATGTTCGCGATATGTTAAAATATTTCTGGTACACATATGAAATTTAATATAATTGATCGTCGAATGAACTTGAAACATTGCTACCGTGCAAATATTACTTGATATTGCGGAATATTTGTTTCAATCGCTACTCATGTAGTCTTATGGATGCCGTTTTTTTTTATTCTTGCTAACGTTTTTACTTTTTTTTTGTAATTTCGTTTATTACTAATTTAGTCTAAAACGTATGAAGTGAACAAAGTCCTCCTTGTTTTCACAGCATTGTTTGGTCATTTCGTATGAAACTGTTTTGGGGCTCAATTTACGGAAAAATGTCTTTAAGGGTGAGAGGGAAAGGGTAAACCTTACCTTAAACATCAAACGAGTTCGTTTTTGTTTTGTAATACTGTGTTTAATAACAGTCGAAACGAGACTGCAATTGGGGACGAAGTGTTGTCTCGTGGAAGGAAATTGAAATTCATCTCTGATAATACTTTACCCCGCCAGACTTCCACTCCTACTCAGAAAATCATCTCTTTTTGTGGAAAAATTACAAATGTGTTGATTCCACTGTACAAGTAGTTTAAAGATTGTGTAAATTTCGGTTCACCCAAACACATGCGTTGCTTTTTTTGTATTTATAAATCATGATATGAAACGTCATATTCTTTCCTCAATTTAATACCACCGAGTAGGCTAATAGTTCAAAGGTTAATTATACAAATTTTAATTGGTTAGTGTGCAACTGTCAAGTAATTCGGTGGCATTAACTTGGAGAAAGTAATGGCGAATCAATTAAAAAAACACCACTTTTAATGTTTAATGTTTGAATGTTTAATTTACGTTGGAAAAGTGGATTACGACGGAACATCCACTTTCCTTTAACTATAGTTGGTTGGATTAAAAGTATGTTTTCAAATCAGTGGTGGAAAAAATATTCTACGTAGTTTTACTGATCAGTTAACATTCAAAGGGTACTGTTTTACAGCACTTTTAATATTTATTAAAAAAAATACCGAGTTGGGATTTACATCTGAATATTCTTCGGGAGCATTTTCCAATCAGTTAAATAACTAAAATTATTCGACACTTAAAGAATTTACTATGTGAGCTTGTCTGCAGACGCACTGCACAAGAAACTCTTAAAGCACAGAATGGCGAGATGATAGCTACGCAGGAAACTTATTTTTTGTTACTTATGTACTTTTGCCTCACCATGGAGAAGGCGATGATCTTAAATGACTATCATGGCAAGCAACCCGTGAGAAACTTGTCACCTGTCCGGTAAAATTAGAACCTAGGCAGCTGATCTACCTAATCAATCTTGTAATATGAAAAAAAAAGCAATTTACTTCAGTAAAACAGAATTGAACAGTTGATGTCTGAAACGGAACCATTCCTGGACATCGTCAAAATTAGCATTAAGCAATTACAGTAATCTTTTTTTATGTTGCTAACGTGATAATTCCCGAACAATATGGCTATTGACTGACAGCTTGCGTTTGTAAGCTTGTGGTATGTTCTTAAACTACTGGTTTTATGAATTTCTGCGTAGTACTTGATAAGAGAAATTAAAGACGGTTAGCCGAGGCTCAACAATTCAAATAAATACAGATGCAAACCTGTTTACGTTGCCTTTTGGAATATGTCAGACTCCCTGAGTGGGGAATCGAACCCAGCACCTTTGAAACCAAAGGCCAAGGTCCTACCGCTGAGCCATACTGACACTGAGGCAACTTTTAGCCTCCCATATCCTGATTATAATGAACTGTTTTAATTTACCCTCAACAGGAAATTATTACGATTTAAAGCATTTTCGACTTAAATGAACACTCCGTATACCTACCTTTTCTGAAAGGTTGTGATATCTTCTTTCCATAAAGGCGAATGCAATTTATTATTAATAAATAGGGACCATCCTGCACCAATTTTAAGGAGAAGTTAGCAGTCAAAATGCGTAGCGATATTGGACTTAAATGTACTGTTTCAAGCTTCTTAATCAACTTAAACGCATATACTTAGACTTTTCTGAAAAGTGTTGATGTCTTATTTCCAAGGGTAATAAAAAAAGGCCCTACGTCTTTTTGATCAAGCTCTAAGAATGTTATAGCTGTGAAAATGTACAGTCATTTTAGAATTCAAAGCACGCCTTTGAGCTCCATAATTCATTTTAAACTAACCGTATACGCTTTTCAGAAAGGTGGAGTTGATTTGTTTCACCTAGGCTAATCAAAGTTATGTACAAAAATAGAGGCTATCTACGCCTTTAAATGTTTGGTGGTAATATCATAGCAGAGAACTTAGTAAAAAAAACATCGAAATAAATACACTCCTTCAAACTGCCTAATTAATATATTGGATGTAACTAGGACTTTCTGAAAGGAAGGGATACCCATCCTTCCCAAAAAGGGTAATCGAAAATATTTTTCTTTAATGCAGACCATCATCCATCCATTTAAAGAGGAAATAGTAATTTCCATAAGTGAAAGTAGGCAGGAATTTTCAAATTCAGTGATCTCTTGCTAGCTCCCTAATTACCTTAAATTATAGTATAATTTGGCTAATTAGAAGCAAAAATTCGTTCTTCCAAATAAGGATAATACTAAGTTTTATGCGAAACAAAAAATTATACAAATTTTAAATGCATAGTAATAAAATAAACCGTACATGTCTTGCTTGTGAGCTGCATTCCACTTAAATTGCTGGGGCTTATGGGCGCCCCGTTCTGGTTCGCCTAACTATATGAATTTAAGTTAAATAAGAAGGGAAAAGGCGTGCACTTTGAATCCGGGACCATACACGGCCGTAACCATGAATTTTCCTCGACCTATGCGCACCAGGCTTAAAATTAAGAGAGCTCCCCCCCCCACAACAAAAAATCCCAGCCCTCAAAATTCAAAAATTACACTCCCCACGGAAACAATTACTATTTCATCATTCCAAACGTACGATATGCATGCATGTGTGAATCTACCTATACTCTTCTTGAAGTAAGGCACCTACAAAGACGATAGCATCGCCAAATTCAACATAATAAAATTAAGCTTCGGATAAGTCTATTTTCATTGTTGTATACTAGCTTGATTTTTTTTTATCCTCAAATACGTAAGAAACTGCTCTAAAGCTGCTCATGATGTCAAAGTTCAATCAGACAAATTAATCAGAAAGTCAACTAAACTACATGAAGCGTGGATCGACGCCAAAAGAGTGTGGGAAGCGAATATACGGCTAGCTCAAATTACAAGTGCAATTGCAAATAAAACAAGAAACAGAATCAAAGCACCCTTATTAAACTGTCTTTTATTTTCTGGGTTGCCTAGTTATTTATTTTCATTTTTTTTTCGTCGGGCACAATGTAACCATACCTGACAAAAAAACAATTACCGCACGTGTGGGAGCTGTGGGGCGCTGGTTATGGACCTGGTTATGTATTACTATGATTTTGAAGCACAAGAGCAAATTTTACGTAACATATGCGTAGGATCTAACTTGCAGAAAATTGTCTGCTGAATATATCGTGTAACCTATGTTATCATTTGGACCAGCGAAACTGACCAAAGAAACTTTGTCGTAAAAATTAACCGTTTAAGGAAGACATATTTGTATGACACAGCAAAACGACGTTCAGATCTCAAAATTGTTTGGCTTCAATGGCTGGACGTGCAGACCTATAGATTGTCAAACATCTTTGAAGCAACGAGCTATTCTACGTATAGAAAACTTTTTTTGTATAAAAAGGTTCCGCAGGAGATACAGTCATGAAAGCAAAAAATAAACCAGCGTTTTGAATGACGTTGAAGAAATGCAGACTTTCCTAATGAATGTGTATCGTGACTCGACGTTATCCAGTGTTCAACCATGCCTGTTATAGTCAACACCTTAACGAATGCATTCACATTTTGCACAAAAAGGTTTAAATTTCGGCACTAGGGCAAGTCGTATAAAAAGCTAACAGCCCCGATTAACACGAATAATTCGGGGAGGGGGAAGGCAGTGGGAAAGAACAAAGAACACCTGTAATAAAAAGAAGAACAGAATGTATGAAGAAAAACGTATAAAAAAAACTTCAGAAAAAATGGGAGAATAAAGCCGACGGAACAAGCCAGAGTAAAAGTCGAACAAAAAAATGTTGTTAAGGTTTTTTGTGGTGAAAATTCGTACCCTACCCGGTGAAATTCAAGCTAAGGGAACTGACCTAACCTAACCTATAATAACAAGAAATAAGAAACAAGCGCAACATAACTTTTTTTTAAGAACTGAACCAAAAACAACGTTACAAAATTGTTTCCTTGTGAAATTTGAGCCAAGGAAATGACATTACCTAACCTATAAGGACAACGACAAAAAAAAAAAAACGAGTATCAAGATATGTTTCTATGGGAAAATGCGGCGTAAGAAAAAAACCTGAAAACACAGCAGTGAAAAAAAAACGGAAAGAGAAAAAACAAGAGAGTTAGGCAGTCGTTTAGCGGTAAAATTCGTGCCAAGGCAACTAACCTGACCTAACCTGTTACAACAGCAACAGAAAAACTAAAACAAAACAACAAAAACGAAAAAAGAATTTTTTTCTTTTCTGCTTTTTACGGCAGTTCCCTCCCCCTCTCCCAACCGTGGATTCCCCCCTTTTTTTATTTTATTTTTATTTCGGCCTGTTTTCCCAGCAGCTTTCCTTTATGTCGGCTATTTTTTCCAGGTTTTTTTCTTTTTTCGCACAAGCGTTACGGAAATGCCTGAAAGAAAAAAATGGAGTTTGTGTCGCACTTATTTATTCTGCTGAAAACCATTGCTAATTTCCAATACAGAACCAGTCATAAGAATCAGTAATTTTTCAACATACTGGTTTGAAGTGGGCGAAAATACATTAGAGGACAAAACTGATCAGCATGTCGTCGAGCGTTGACACAGTAAACAAGCCGCAGGCAATCTTCTTTGTCATTGGTGCCAGCTATAGACAGTGCGCGCGCGAATTGACCTGTTTGACAAGGTCACTGCAAGACTTTCCTGGACCGGATTTTCGTGCTAATTTGACAGCGCGCTATGAATGTTAGATGCTTGTAATTATTTTTGTTCGACTTAGACGATACCTGTTAGCCAAATTCTGTTGTCACGTTTTTTAAGTCTAATTTAGGATTTTTTTTAATTAATTACTCTTTACGTACTTTTCGCCCATTTTGACGGCTGTGCTAGGCTTCACAATGTTAAAAGTGATCACTTTTTTCAGAAGGCTTTTGACAAGCCGGTTTTGCTCGGAGAAACACATAGTTTTCTTCAAGAGGTAGGTACACATACTGGAACACTAAAACCGTTGTCACATTTTTTAAACAGGGCTCCTGAAACGCATAAGCTAATTATTTAAATATTTCTCCTATGCTATTGAATGGGACTGCGGTCAGCTCTCTTCCCTGGATGAGTTGGTGGCCCCACTGTTCAAGGATTTTGAAGTGCCGCGATTGCGCTAGTTGTCTCAACGAAAATCTCATACAAGTAAACTTGAGACTTCGTAACATCAAGTGCGACTTACTGACTTACTCCGATTTTTGCATCCTCGAACTTTCCAAACTCACAATGTATGAATTTCACTACGAGTTTATGCGCCCAAATATGGAGACCGAAAGTATTTACTTTTCATGGATACCGACAGTCTATTCTATGAGGCAGAGACTGAAGATTTTTTCCGGGACATGGAAATTGAGTCAGATTCGATACCAGCAATTATGATCCATTGCATCCTCTGTATAGTATTAAAAACAAACAAGTCTTGGGGAAAATGAAAGATGAGACAGCTGGCATCCCGGTGAAAGAATTTATAGGCTTGAAAGCAATAAATGTACTCAGTTTTAGTAGGGGAAAAGAGTATTAGAAAGGCTAAAGGGATTAGTAAAGCGTTTATCCAAAAAAGTCTCCGTCACGAAGACTATGAAAAAGTGCTATTTTCTAAAACATCGTCGAAAGCCACGTGGATGAGCATTCAAAGTAAGGATCATCAGCTCGCTATGGTTAAAATTTCAAAATCTTCCATATCTCCTTACGACGATAGGAGATCGTGTTGGATGATGGAATAAATATGTTAGCGCACGGTCACTACAGAATGGGTATAGCGCATGATTTTATAGACGGTACAATCCATCCGATGGAGGATGAAGCAGCTGAAGAGCAAGCTTTGCTGGAGAAAGATGAGGAGGAAGAAGCATCAGCCACTGAAATACCAAAACGAAGCAAAGAAGAAAAAATAATGGCTAATAGGAGGAAAAGAACCGTGGCTGCTCGTAAGAAACTGTGATAGAAACTATCGAACAGTGAAAGGCTAGGTTGGAGAAAATGGCCGCTGCTTTTCGTAAAAAAAACTTGCGACAGAAACTGTCGAACAGAGAAAATTTCGGTTGGAGAAAATGGCCACCACTAAAAGAAGAAAATTAATATAATCTGTTGTACTTAAAAATCAAGTAGAAATTATTAAAAAAGATAAACTGCTAAGGTTATCAGTCCAGCTATTAAATTTTGAAACATATCCCTTCCACTTAACGAAGTAGAGCATTTTCCCATCTGTACCTCTCGTTCATCTAATACTTTCTCCACAAAATAATAAATAGGGAACAAGAGTTTTTTGAATTTCTTGTTCGTAGAAACCTCTGAGCACCAGTTCGTTCGTTTTTTAATAGATAAGTAACAGGTTCGGTTTTTTGTACTTTACGGATCGTGAAAACTTTGTTAGTAAAATTTTGTAAATACCCTTTATCAAAAACTTTTTTAACTTTAGAAATTCTGACGTTATTTCCTACGACAAATTTGGGTTTTTTCAACGATTGTTTTGGTTTAATTTTCAGTGACGATTCGTGAAGTCTGGTTACTTCCTTCGGTTTCAATTAAGTTGTGGAGTGAACCGTGTCATTGTACCGTGAAACTAACTGATCAATATTGTGTATCCATTGGTAGTTCCCCTGATTGGTGAATTGTTTCCTCATGCGAGTTTTCAGCATTCTGTTGAAACGTTCTACAAAGCTCGCTTTCTTCTCAGAGTGGGTAGAGTACAGGTTGATGTTGAGCGTTTTTTTTTCTCGGGCGGTGATGATCCGTCGTTGTTCAATTCCGATAAAATTTCTATTATTTCGTTTCTGTAACCGTTGTGACCCGCTTGGGTTGACAAGTACAAAAGTCTCAGTCTTACGACCAAATCCTTAGGATCGTCGTAATACCTGTAATCCACCCTGCTCCCAGTTTTTTTACCATACCACTTCCCTTTTAATTCGTTTTAATATCCTCCCAGATAGGACCGATTATCGATGCGTACTTAGCACTACGATTCGACTTAGGTTTTCGAGTGCCCGGATTGTTGTTTTGATAGCGTGCGTGTTTTTTAAAATAGAAGCGTAACTCGCCTTGACTTCGGAAGCCTTCAAATCCTTAAAAACCAGCAAACTCCAAAGTCCTCGTTTTCCCGTGTACTGATTACCACCGACCACTATGTCGTTCTCGAATATTTTTACAAGTTTATTAGCGATGCTCATTTCTCCAGTTTTCATGTCGTATTGCAGTCCGAAGACAGAATCGGTCTCTTTGGGATTTTGGAAAAATTTCATCAGGAAATACTTTGCCGTTTGGCCTATGACTTGGCCAGGTAACAGACTATCCAAAGATCTGAGGGTTGGAAAAGTTCTGGAGGTGCCAACATGCCTCTGTTTTGTATTGCCGAAAGTGTGCGGGTGACTTTCAAACCCGTACTGATAGATGCATAATCGGTTCGCATAGCTGAAGCGGGAGTCGAGTATTCGGAAAGATTGGGATCTCGCACTATCGGAGTTGAATGCTCGACGGAAGATTTCGGCGATTGAAACTTCTCCGTATCGTTCACCGTGGTTTCCCACTCTTCATCATCTTCATCCTCGGATTTATAAGTTTTTTATATGGGAGTAATAATTCGTATACGTTTTAGTCGTTTTCTCGTTGGGAAACCGGCAATCGGTTTCGCAGGACTCACTACGGGTGGTGGATTAACAACGGTAGGTTTCAAAGTAATAACGACGGGTTTAAAAAATTCTTGTAAAGATTCTTCTTGATCTCGTTCGTCCAAACGTTGATTCAAAAATATTTCCCGTAAACGTTTTTTGAGCTTTACTATTTCACGTTTCTTTTCCATGTAATCTTTTTTCTTTTGTTTGTTTTTATCTTCGAACGAAAACGTACGTTTATAACGTCCCTCGTTTCACGTTTTGTCGATCGATAAAAACCAGTATGGATCGTCCCAACACGTTCCACACAACGTTTTAAACACCTGAAATTCCGTGTCCGGATCGATGTGATTTTCATACAAATGTTTTAGGTTTAAATCGTCCACGGGAAATACGATTAATAAATTGGCGTTATCCCTAACCACTTATTTGAGAATTCTGGTGTAAGACTGACTGCAATAAAAAACGTTGGCGTTACAATGACGGCCTTGAGCAAAATAACGTTCTATGTTTTTTTTTTGTCTAAAAGAACATCGTCAAAAACCACGAGATTACTTAACTTGGTGTCCAACTCCTCGGGAGGAATTAAATCATTTTGAGAGTCGTGAAAACTCGCCTTACGGTTCCCTCAATTTCGGAAAATATAGACTGTAAAGCTTGGTATTTCGCTTGACACAGAGTTTTGCTGTACACGTATAATCTGTCGTAATCCAACCATCCCTCGTTAGATAAAATTAAACAGTAAGTTCGTTTTCCCGTAGTTTACTGGTCATATAATCAGGGATGTTTGAAGGTAGAAATGGGTGATTTTTGGGTTTCTTGATCGGTACGAAGAAATCGTAATTTTGAATCTTTATTGTTTTTTCTTATTTAGAAATCGTTTTTTGTTTCACCATCTCTCTTTTTTTAATAAATCACTTCGACTTTGCATTTATCCAATTTTTTCAAATTCATTTTTCTATCACCGATTAACAGTGCTTGGCACGTCTTGTTACCTGGAACCGCAGCATTAAATTTCAACTTTACTTGCAAGTCGACTATGCCGGACTGAAGTTTCTCCGATTGCTAGGAACAGTTCAAAACCACTAGAGGATACGTCTTTTTACAATGTACCGAATCGATACACAAGTCCCCGACATCATACAAAGCGCGTCTAAATTCTTGACCCATTCTATACAGGATCGAGTATTCTCCAATAGCGTCATTTACTTTCAAGTCCAAGAACCAGTAACGTTCGGAATTTAAAGTTATGTGAGCGTCTAGAAGACTTCAGTGATCGAATACGGCTGGAGTTTTAGTTTGCGCATCTTTTCTATTAGTCTGAAGAGCTAGAATAACTATAGGACTTTTGTATAGCTCCTGGCCCGATATTACACTTATCGATCGCCTGTAGCTCGACTGCTCTTCGCTTTACCGACCATATTTTCTTGTTACCTAAATCAGCCTTGTATTTTGTCTTGCGTGCTCGCGTAACTACGTCATTCATTCACCCTCTCGTCATTCGCATAGTTTAGCTTTCCCCACTAGTGCAATCGCGTCATTCATTCACCTTGTCGCATACGCTGACTTTCGTCATCATGTCGCGTTGTCTTGTTAAATTAAAATATTCTTAAAACCACTAAACTTACCAATCCTTAAATTTAACTTAAGTTATCTCTTGTTTAACATCAAACTCTTAGAATTATAAAATATCTAAACTTTATTAATAACCTATTTC
>JAHWFP010233134.1:33212-52874 GCA_023313725.1 Lithobius niger | reverse complement strand
ATCAGATGCAGCGAAATCCAAGCATTATCAGCAGATCGTGCTTACTGTGTTTTCGCACCGAACTTCACTGCAGTAACCCTCACACCAAGAGCTGATTTCCGTGCCAAAACACAAAAACCTTGTGAAACATCAAAACCCATAACAATTCTAGCCTAGTCCAACATCTTAGGCAACGAACCCGAAGAATGCCAACTTTGTCCAGTAAGAGCCCTACGCTACTACGTTGACAGAACAAGCTACGAGGAACTAAAGAAAAGCAGACCGCAACTCTTCATTACATTCGCAAGATCTACAGGCAGCCACAATCTCGCAATGGATCAGAGAGACAATTCAAAGTGCTTATGATGATGGCAACATCTCAATAACCAGTGAAGACGTCAGAGTAACGGTGCATGAATCAAGGACAAACTCCACCTTCTGGGCACACTACAACTCGACACCACTTCAAGACATCCTGACTGCAGCTTCGTGGCGAAACAGCTCCGTCTTCACGTCACACAACCTAAGATAAATGACGAAGCAAGCCAGTGGATTACATCGTCTGGGCACTATCCTAGCTGCCAGATGTGTAATCCAGCCCCCTTAAGCACGCAGAAAACGAAGATGGTAGCAAGACCCTACTCTTTAAACAAACGGCCCCTTTCAGGGCCACCAAACACAACGAAAGAGATCCAAAAACCTGTTCTTCGTTTTTTGAATAAAGTGCGAAGTTGGGAAAAATTTTGGGGCAAAGCCGGCTCGTAACCATAGGGCACCCATTCAGGTGGTGCCCGCCACTTAACCTGGACGAGGTCTACCTGTTAATGCGAAAATTAACAGGTTATCTATGTTTAAGAAACAGCATTTTGCCGGCCCTCCTGCCAGGCCGGCTGAAAATTGTTTCTTTTGTCTAAAGAAAACATACGTAACTAACCCGCTCTACCTCCCCTCTGGAGTCACCGCCTGACATATTGAGAGGAAAACTGATGGCCAAGCGAATGCGTGAATGCACTTAAATAGAGGAGTGCTGCACAGAACAGATGCACAGATGGGTTACGGTGCTGGCGGCTACTGAGCACCGAAAAACCTCCAGAGAAATGTAACGTTTTAGGAACTAAAGCAAAAATTAACAGGTTATGTAAGTTTTCCTCAGGCAAAAGAAACAATTTTCAGCCGGCCTGCCAGGAGGGCTAGCAAAATACTGTTTTTATTTACAAAAAGGGTGTTTTGCGAAAAGGGCAATGCCCCCCTCCCCCTTCCTCCTCCTGTGCACGCCACTATACTGTTTTGTATGTAAATGTAGCATTTTTTCTGCATGCTGCTCAGTATATCAGATGCTGTTTTGCTACATTCACTCATTGTGTAGCAATTTTTCTGGATGTTGGCTTCTCAGCGCCATCCTTGCTGTTTTGCAACATTTCGTTCGCAATGTGAACGTAGTAATTTAACGGAAAAGATAAAGCATGACACTGGTCAGAAAGAGAACATGAAAAAGCCACAACTACGTTTCGGGAATTACAATCAGGTTACGGATTTCGGGTTACGTCATCAGGTTTAAAATTGCAAATAAAAAGACATACTAAATCTCGGCAGGTGTCTGCCTAGTCGGACCGTTTTTTAAAAGGCATAATGCGTACTAATACACCCCCCCACTGGACCAAGTTCAAATACTTTTTTTTTGAACAAAATTACAGAACCAGATTGAACCTAAAAATACTAATTATCCACACTCACAGACCACCAGTTCATAACCATTTGATCCCGGAAGGAAAATACCTTAAGGAATATTTTCTAATTATTGAAAAAATTTCTCTTAATAAATATAACCAGAGCGAAACCCCGCAGGCCTTCTACATAATAAACTGATCCGTGGAACCTCGTGACTGGATTTGCATGAAGCCGAGTCTTTCCTCCTTGGCTTGGCAAGGGGAAAGACGAATGCTGCTTCACCTCTGATTTTTGGCCCTTTGAGGGAAAATTTCGGGGGTTTTTACTCACTCTCTTTTACTCTCTCTCTTTTTGATTTCATACGCATTATGCCTTTAAAAAAAAAAACGGCGTGACTAGGCAGACACCTGCCGAGATTTGGTATGTCTTTTTATTAGTAATTTTAAACCTGATGACGGGAATTGTAATTCCCGAAAAGTAGTTGTGGTTTTTACATGTTTAGCACTTGAGGGCTTCACTCTTTCTAATCTGTCTGACGTACTAATTTTTCTGGATGTAGGCTTTTCAGTAGACGCATGCTATTTTGCTACATTCTCATTTCCGTTTGAAATTCCCGCCTTATGGAAAATAATGCCTAAAGGTACAATTGATTAAAAAAAGACAGCTACGTACTCTGGTTCTAGATTATTAGGTTATCGCCTATCAGACTTCCTCACATTAAAGCTTGGTCAAACTGGAAGAGGGCTTGCTAGAACCTGCTAGAACGGATTACGTAATTGCTGCTTCTTTGCGAGGTATGGTTCCCCTAACTTGGTTTTATAGCGCGAATAGGGAATGTATCTAAGGTGTATTTAATTTTATTAACAGAGCTTTCGTAATCAACGGTTTGGTCATCTATTCGCCGCAACTGATAACCTGCTAGCCTATACGTTCGGTTCGGTTGGGTTCAAAGACCTTGGGTTAGCAGAATGTTGTGAATTTCATTCGGCTGGGTGTGTTGATTCAACTATGTCAATCGGCTTGGTGGTAATTAAACAGGACAGAGTTTCAAGGGGGCTAACTTGTAATGATCCTTTGGTTTGACCAATTTTTTCTTGCTTTGACCTAATAAGGCTGGTGCGGTGCCCAAATTGCAGGTCATTAATAATTCTTTAAGTTTAATAAAGTTCTATATTAACTTTTAAAAATTGGAGGTGAGTGGAGAGATGCGATATAATTTAGAAAAGAAAACGTTTAATTTCAATCTTAGGGATTGTAGCTAATAACTTTAATCTAATATGAGCGAAATCTGCGATATGACGTAACTTGACCTTCGATGTCGCTTGGTGCCTGGCGCCCTCGTTAGCGCATCGCAGTAACATGATTGTAGACGGTTGAAGTTAGATTTGGCTCTTGAAATTTGCTCAACGGTCGTTCACTAATGACGTCACGCAAATGGTGGGGGGGGGGGGGGGGTGTTGGTATCGTAGTGTGACAGTTTTGATGAAGGGGAAAAGGCGGAAGCACACGTTTTGTGACGTTACATTTTTTTTTAACCGAGTAATGTTAATGTTGAAACATTTATTTTTAGTTATTATGGTGCTTTGCAGCCTAAGAATGATAGCTTTTCATTGGTATCGGCGTGGGGGCAAAGGTCATGGTTGACGTTCGTACCGCTATTTTCTGGGGGGTGGGAGGTTGGCAAAAATTATAATGTGGCAGGGAAAATGGGGTTAAAAAAGGAAAAAAATTGCGTGACATCTGTTATGTAAGGCGCAAAAGTATGCAATCATTTTTTAGGACTTTTGTTTAAATATAGCCTCGTTATATATATATATATATATATATATATATTTGCTACTAGTGGCCTGTAAACAGCACAGTGGTGGTAGTATGTTTGCATTGTTTTCACAATGTATCAACATGTAGAATGAACAAGTAAGACGGATAGCAACGTAAATAAGTTTGCATTAGCAGGAGCTAATAAATGGATTCACGTCCACAGGACGTGGGTGTGTCCATGTTGTAATTGTTCTTTCAATCCATTCCGTATCACAAGGTCGTATGGGAGAGAAGCTGCGGTTTTCGTTTTTTCGATCTATATAGACCGTATTCTCGAATTGTGCCTTTCAAATCGCATGCAGTTTTACCAAAAAGCGTGCCAAATCTTGGCTCGCCCATTCTATGTATCATATGCGACGTTTTATAAAAACGGCATACGATTTAAAAGTGATCAAGTGTAGAATAGGGCCCCGGGCCAGTTGTTTCAATATCACCAGAAGCTTATTTTACCAAAGCAATTCTACACTAAAAGGCGTCAACTTTCCTGCACGTGCGTGAACTGGCATTGAGTCACGAGGTGACCCACGCAATTTCTACCTCAGCCGGCCTTTGGTAAAAGGTGTGTTACCACCAAATGAAAGTCTGCAGCATCTAGCGCTATTTAGTGCTATCTATCGCTTGCTCCCAGAGAGCAAAGGATACACAAAGAAATATTTTTTAACGCAACAAACAAGCCATGTGGTATGTCCTCGCACTCGTGCACGTTAGAGCAAGTTAAAGATTAACGATATTACTGCCCCTAGATGGTGCTACGATAAATGCTGTATATTTTAATTTTAATATGGCGCCATCTAGTGGCAGTAATATCGTTAATCTTTGTAGCTTGTTTCCAGGTGCGCGAGGACATACCACATTAATTTTTACTCAATAATTAAGGAGGCTAATGGCTTGTTTGTTGTGTTAAGAGATATTTATTTGTATATTTCATTGCTCTCTGTGAGCTAGCGCTAGAGAGAACTAGATGGTGCTAGATGCAGCAAACTTTCGTTTGGTAGCAACAGGCCTTTAAAGAAAAATCTGCTTCAGCGATTCACACTCGCGGAATGTTGTTACACGCGGAGGTGCCGCATGTCTGGACTAATCGTAGCACGAGTGATATTTTTTCACACCTCACTACCTGGTGGAAATCTATTCAGCCTATGTTTTAACGTGAGTTACCCCAGAAATTAGTTAACGACCCGTCGTTACACATTTGGTCGCATGGGATCACGGCCAACACTCCATCGCCAGAGATGCCATCGCTCCCTACGGGCGCTCCTTTACGACCCGATATCTCCACCAACTTTCGATGTGGTATATAAGCTTTGTTGGACTTGGCCAAAACGTGCATCGAACATTTATTACCAGATTCTTCACATAGGACAACTGGACTTGATCTGGAATCGTGATTTTCATTTTTGGCTTGGTGATGGGCGACTTCTGGAACTTTGGAGAACTCTTTGTAGTACCCTCTACAGACTAAACCGTTTGTCTTTGAAAGCTGGTTCTTACCTCATTTTACAGATACACTTCCCCAGATTTGCAGTTTTTCTGAAGGGTTATTTCCATTGGTTGTGCCATTCCGAAGTTACGGGGCTCTGAACGATCAATTTTATCGTTGTGTATTCTTTTAAACATTGTTGACTGGCCAACAATGCATTCAGGTAACGTTCTTCGATCTAGACACACGCTAGTATATCGCGCCAAGTTATAGTAGATCATCCTATTATAGACATCCGATTGTTAAAATATTGACCGCTGATGATAAAAAATGCCTAACTGGATGGCCAGACTTCTGACTCGTCTGCGTACGGGTCACTTTCTCCTGTCAGTGCACAGACAGAGAATGGGATGGACCGACAGAGCAATCTGCACAATCTGCAATGCAGACGACACTGTAGAATATTCCCTCTTGTGGTGTACCAGGTGTAATTTGCACCGTGTAGCCATTGCTAGGGTGGTCTTACGATTCCCAGCCATTCAGGGCTTACTCTTGACCATACCAGCTACTTGTGACGCCATCCGACGCTCCGAGCTGTGGCATCATTTTGTTGCTTGTCAGGGATAAGGCTGTGACCTCCTATGTTCTCCACGTCAACCCACGTCGTGGATGTGTGAGGAGCAGTAACGGCGCAAGAGGAATGCAGTCTGCAACCCACGGCTGAACACAGTGGAGTATTTGGCGTTCCGAGGCAGTGCACTCAGTGGTGACTAGTGGTGTAGCACAAGCAGGAGAAGTGCATTGGCACTCTTGCGCGGCGTCCGAGCGCAATACACAGTGGAGTACACAGTCGAGGTCACAGCATAACGATGCAAAGCAATTAGTGGTAACGTGTAGGTAATGGTGTAGTGCAAGAGACGAAGAAGAAGGAGGGAAAGTGCTTATCGGATGTAGTGTGCAACGACCTAACTCAGAACATATGGGGAGCGTGTGGCAGGTTGTTGTAATGGTAGTTGTGGTATTCGGCTTAGGGCCGCGGCCCGCATAGAATAAAATTTTCACTCGGTGATGTTCGAAATCAGTGCGGTATTAGTGTGTATTAAATACCTTTAAGTAGATGTAAGTTATCGGCTGTAGCAGGGCACATGGCTTAGGGCCATGGCCTGCATAGAATGAAATTATCATCCTGCGATATTCGGTTCCAGTGCGGTTTTAGTGAAGTGTCACAAGATGTGTGCACACGGAAATTGTGTCAGCATGACCATGTGGTTTAGCATTCCATTAAGTAAGCTTAAGTTTATGGCTGTAGTAGGGCGCATGGCTTTGGGCCGCTGTTCGAATAGAATAAAATTTATCCGGCGATGTGGTGTTTTCGGTTGTGTAGCACGGCGTTGTGCAATATACACAGTGGAGTAGAGTGAACCAAATGATATTGCTGTTCCCAGGTGGAGTATGAGTGATTGGTGCCACGCAACGATATTTGAGTGATTAGTGCGGTCATGTACCAGTAGAATAGGGCGGAAGAGGGTGTAAGGTGTGGTACACAGTGGAGGAGTACTGTTTCGGGTGTCTTATTTAATGATTACTGGTTGTGCAGTGGAGTAAAGCAGAGTTTTTATCGGATCTGTGATTGTAATTATTTTCTTGTAATTTGGGGTAGGTGGCTTCGGGCCAAGGCCCCTGAATAGAATATTATATAATCCGGCCTCACCGCCTGTGTCGGGCAAATGACCGGGTGTGGTTAATGCTCGCTAAAACCCTTCAACCCTTTGGCGGCCTCACTAGCAGACATGTGTCATCATCACATGACTCACTGCACTGACAGAAGGAGGAGGAGGAGGCGGACGCTGAGGAGTTGAATTGATATGAATTGAATTTTATTTACGCAGGAAATTGGTCCAAGACCATGCATCCTGCATCTAACTTCACACAAAGCAAACCAGCTACCAGCACGGAACAACACTACAGTACTGCAGAGCGAGGTCACACTACCAGACCTGAAACAGTGCCAAGAAGGGAGGAGACGACAAGGAGAAGTGCCCGTTTTAAACTTCTAGACCAGATGCACGCACAAAACGTACCACCGCTGACAACTTGTGGAGAGACGCGCAGAAAGGAAAGAAAGAAAGAAAAATGTTTATTTATTGGGGCCTCGGCCCTAGGCCATGGGCCCACCCTATGCAAACTACATAAATCATTGTCGCCACATCCACAAATTCTACAACACTCAACACACACATCATCAGCTGAATGTACCCGATATTCATTATGTACGTAAATACTACTATAATACTACTATTCTCAATACATCCATCATTTACTTAATGTACCCAGCACATAAATACTACCATCACAATCCTGCGTCAAATTCACCACAATACAAAAGCAAGGGAAACGGGCATAGAGTGCAAGCGCATACAGCCCTGGAAAACTAAATCGGTACCTTTGTGGATTTCAGAAAACGTGCCACAGCTTGCAAACGTACACGTCCGTCTTGGAAGCGAAAACCCTGAGAAGAAGCATTGCAGATGGCGTAATCCATTGCGACAACTTGCGTCTTGCATGCAGATGCCTAGTGCAATGTAGAAGCAAATGGGCTACAGTGCACATATCTCAACACTCGCAGTTCGGGTGCCCAAGCCTCCGTATCTAGGAAGCAGGGAATGACCTGTCCGAAACCTAGACAGCACCCTGGCCATCCACTATGGATTGCTGTTAAAAGCCATCTCAGGGAAGCAGACCGGGTGAATGGCGTGAAGGACACGCCCAGTAGCAGCTGCATCCCACTCCTTGTTCCACTGTACATTAAGTCTTGACTGAACTGCAACTCTACACATCGTTTCAGACCAGGTCAGCTGAACTTCACTGGGAGCCTCTGTCACCGCCTCCCTCGCCAGCTGATGTGCACAGTCGTTCCCAGCACATCCACTGTGACCCTTCACCCATCGCAGTGCAGAAACAGCAACTCCTAAGGCTGCCCACAACTTCCAACAGATCGAGAACTGCACCGGGTCACTAACACGCAGTGACCGCAGTGACCTCTCAGTCGTGGACAGTGATGCCTTGGAGTCAGTAATGCATCACTGCCATCACTGCATCACAGCCATCTCGCAGATGTAGCTCGAGGACACTTCACACAACGACCAATGAACCTCAAGTTGGAGAGACGGGATGCAAACGCAAATTCTCTCTTCTCTGCTGCAAGAAAAGATACGTCACAGTAGATATCGCAGGCTGAGGCACTGCAGGTGGCAAAAACTTGAAAAACCGATGGGCACCACAGCCATGGCGCTGGAGGACAGACGGACACAATGGTAGCTGCCTGCCGCAGATCGAAAGGAGAATTTGAATAGAATTTATTTCGGGGAGCCCGGACCCGCAGTCATACGAAATATTACAATGCTGCAACATGTAACAAAGGGGTTACAATAGGCGAGGCACACAATATTGGATTATAGCTCACTTGGAATCGGAATATGTTTATTGGGGCTGTGACCCAGAGTCATGCGCCCGCCCTAAACCTAGACACAAAACCTAAGACCCAAACACAGTGAACAAGATGCAACAATTATACTTGGGTGCCGGGAAAGTAACATTGTCGTTGTTTGAGTTAGCTAGCTAGTTGTGGAGAGCCAAAATTAAATGGTCTTGATTTTTCCCTAAATCTTCAAGTTTTAACCCATATGGTACGAAGTCTTAAATTTTGAGGCTTATGGCCTCAAAATTGGGCGGCCGACATGACTAAGTGACTTATTTACTTTTTCAATGCGGGCTTCGGGAAGCCAGTTGAATTGTTCCGCAATTGTTTGTCATCAAGATGACGCATGCTAAATCTAGAAACACGCTAATGTGTTACCATCAAATAATAATCATGGGACAAACCTACGGCGGAACCTGAACATAAGTATGCATTTCTAATGTTCCGTTTTTTCGAAAACAAAATCGGTGCACAGTGGACACGTGATAGACCAGACCTTAGCACTTACAATAAAATGGAAGCGAAAAAATCCAACAAATTAACTGACCAAAAAACAGCATCGCCGTTTAGGAAAAAAACATTAGAGCTTGTATCCCCATACTCACAGCCGTGAATATGGGGAAGAACACGAATAAAAACGGATTAGAGTTCACTCGAACGCAACGAACTATAATTTGAACTCCAATTCGCAAAACGTAAACCCACAAACACACTCAAAATAGACGCCATAAACAGCAAAACGCCACAAAATTGAAAGATAAAAGTGCATACACAAAATGAACACGTAATTACTCAAACAAACTAGAAATAACCACCTCAAACGACCTTCAAACACAAACACAGGCAAAAAACTGCCTTAACTAGGAGTCTGCTTCTGCTTTTTTCACAATAAATGCACTCAAAATACACATATACCCAATCACACGAAACAGACTTCCTTTCTGACATAACCATAGTCCTTGTTCCCTGGTATTGGAGTTCAAATTATAGTTCGTTGCGTTCGAGTGAACTCTAATCCGTTTTTATTCGTATTTTGCTCAATTAATAGAGTATGTCGTGTTGTCAGATTGCAGTGAAGTGTAGTTCGTGGAGTGTAGCCCGTTTCGTTTGAAGAGGCACATTCTTTGGGGGTGTTACTGTGTTACTTGCTCAGCGTCCTTTTCTGGTGCTTTTAGGTGTGTTATCTCGTCGATAAGGCTTAAGTTAGGTGGGGTGTATGGCGTAGTGGCCTCTTAGTCTCCCAAGAAAATACTTCAATACTTCTCACGTGCATTCCTATATTGTTATGCAATCAACGTAGACAACGGGTTGCTCTTCATGGCTCCACTGCATCTTGGGTCACTGTCACCTCCACCGTGCCACGAGGGTCCATCCTTGGACCCATGCTTTTTAACATTTTCATGTCCGACTTACCTGCAACTGTTTCTTCCACTCAAAATAGTTACGCAGATGATTTGAAGCCTCTTTCCCTATGCACTCTTGGCCATGTCCTCTAGCAGGGTTTTGACCACATTGTGGCTTTGTCTTATGCCAATGGGCTCACCCTCAACCCTTCCAAGTGCGCCGTTATGAATTTTGGCTTCAACAATCCCTGACTGCACTCAGTACACCATCCGGGGCTACCGATTTCCACTCAATCCCCACACCTCGATCTCGGTCTTCTTGTCGACAAATCCCTGAAATTTCAGCTGCACTCCATACATGCAGTCTCCAAGGCCTTCCGTACTGTTCACTTCGTGCTCAAGAGGTTCTCCAAGCTCAACAAAAGCCTTTTCTCCACACTCTACAAAACCTTTGTTCGCCCACACCTTGAGTACTGTTCCCAAGTTTCCAGGCCCTGCTACGAAAATGCTTTCAGCCCACTTGAATCTTTTCAGCGCAGGATCACTAAGTGGTGCAAACCCGTTCGCCATCTGTCTTACATGCTGCGTCTTCAGCAACTGCACCTTGCAAGTGTCAGGAATCGGTTCCTTAGGGGTGACCTCATACTTGCCTACCAACTCACCCGTCAGCTCGCTCACCTCGATCCATCCGATTTCTGTGTGCTTGCTCCTGGTATAACACGTGGCCATTCGTATATAGAATCCATCACACTTTTTCTAGACTAAACATTCGGCATCAGTTTTATACACAGAAGGTTGTGCATCCCTGGAACTCTCTCCCACACCATGTCTCTACTGCTCCTTCAGTGAATGCTTTTAAGGCTTGCTTTGACGCGCTGTAGTTTTTCCTTCTTTTTTGTTGTTTTATTTGTTTTTGAAAGGGGGTGGGTGGGTGCATTCTGAGTCATTGACTCATCACCGTCATGCTTGTCTGTTATGTAATTTACGGCAACAGAAATATCTGCTTATTTCGTCCTTCGTTACAGTTCAGCTTTTATTTCGTCCAGGTTTTTACAATGAATCCTAGGACCATTGTTGATTGTTCAAGCCATTGTTGCTTGAAATCGTTGGTTGCAACATGGAAAAGAAACGAAATTTAAATTCCCTGGTTGCGAATTTCAAAACCCTTCCACGCATTTGTCCTGATCCCTACAAGCCCCAAATCAACAAAAGGACCATGTTCAGATCACAATGCAAACGTGTGTAAAAGTTCACCTGCGTTGGCTTTCCCAATTTTACGCTAGCCGTGAGCAATAAGTCTATGGGATTTAATCATGGGAAAACGTCGTTAAAAAGTCATATTTAGCTAGACAGTACCATAAAAACAACGTTATTGACGCATCTTTTTCTTTATGAATATTGGATACTCACCCTTTAACTTTTAGTTTTTTTTTTATCCCTGACCCATCCCCTTACATTTTCTACAATTTGAACGATTTCGGCCGCATTGGGATTTATCCTCAACATGGCAAATATGCTTTTGGTTGCCTACAGTTAACAGACACATGTTTGTTGTGAGGCCGTCTTTTTACCAACAATCATCTTATAACAATCGGATGTCTGCAATCGAATGATATACTGTTACTGGGCGGCGACACATTAGCGTATGTCTAGATACCTTTACGGCGAAATAGCTTGAAAAGACTGTTGAAAAGTTGATTTGTGTTCCTTTGCTATTTTTACTTTGATTCAGTTAAACCTCACCTGCCAGTCCAATGTCAGCCAGGAGTTTGGTCGAGCATTACTAGTTTCCCCAGCGAAGTCATGGCAGACCCCCTGAAATTTTTACATATTTAGCCTTTTTTGCTGCCTTTTCTGGCCATCATGCTTGGAAACAAGTTTAGGCCTGTAAAACAAATGCTGTTGTCAAAATGTTCATTCAGCACTCAGCAGCCAACCAACATGGGGACTAATTACCACACACCTACTCCCCATAATTACATATGATTACTATCTAAATAGCTATTCTTTTTCATCTGCAGCTCTTTTAACGCCTTTTTAAAATTTCCTTCAATACCATTCTACGTCCTAAAACTCACCTTCGTAGAATTCTCTATTCCGTATGGGACTGCTTGGGGGGGGGGGGGGGGGCGGGGGGGTGACTTTAGGGTAGAGGTGAAAAACTTTCGTCATCACTGCTTCCTTTTCTTGTCATTCGTGGGTAAGTAAGCAAATAATTTTGAAAGTCAACGCAAAAATGTGTTACGAATTGTCTTGTTTAGTACGACGTATTTTATGAATAGCCAGTGTCATTTTACAGCAGACAGGTCTTTTTATCTCGCAAGTTGAAGTTACCTCGCGTCAGCTTATTTCAGAATTGTATGATCAACAATGTATTTTCTGGAAAGTCACTGGAAGGCCACTTCGATCAACTTGCTAATTTTCGGGCATATCGAGTCTCGGGTCCAGTTTACTTGATCACGTCGGTTTACTTGATCAACCACATCTCTGGGTCACAGGTCTGACAAATTTCGGTTCACCAGGTTAAAAAATGAGGCCATGTGTCAACTCTGGGGTGGTGGGGCCTTTTTTTTTTAAAGTCCCATGTCTACGTAGGTGGGTGACGAAACTCATTCTCGCATTCGCTTGGGTCAGAAACCAAACCCCTAAGAAATCGGCTGTGCTTTGCTCGTTTCTCTTGTGTTGCCCCATACCGTTATGAAGCCGGCTTTTCGTTTATATGTGCATGTGTGCGTGTTAAATGCTGCCTATGGACGTTACCTTCTAAAAGGCCTTGTTAGTATGGCTCAGCAGTAGGAATTCGGCATTTGGTTTCAAAGGTCGTGAGTTTAGTTCGTCACTCAGGCAGTCCGACAACTAAGCCCAAAAGGCAACTTAAATAGGTTTGCGTCCGAATTTATTTAACCCTTCTCAAGCCCATTGGCTATCCGTCCTGTTTAATCATTGGGAGTGTGGCAGATTCATGAATCAAGATATTGTAACCCACTGACCCAACGACCAACAGCCCCGCGTGACCCAAGATTCACTGACCCACCCATCGACCTACTTTGACCCACTGACCACTTGGACCGCCCACCCGCTGATCCACCGACTGTGACCCACTGACACACTTCAACGATCCGAGCTACGATACCATAAACCACTACGATATATCAGCCGCGTATTTTTATTTCTTAGCTCGCTCCGAGTAGAGTTTTAAGTAAGATCGGTACCCATCCACAGATTGTTAACCAGTTATGTATATAAGCTTTGGTGACGACTGCTAACTATTGTCTCTCACCGCTTTTCAAGCTACTAAAGACACTGGGGAAAAACCTGGATCCGAGCCTGACCCTCGAGAGAAGGGAGAAAGGAGCAACGACGGCTCTGAAAATGTTGTAGCGAGAGAGAAAATTAATTAAAGCCTAGACCCTGGCTGCGATGTCAGAGTCCAGTGTGGAAGGGTATGGAAAGAAGAGTGTTGGGTTTTCTGTTCGTGACACCGTGGGTTTGCCACATTTGATGTCTGGATCCTGAATTGGACTCGACTCAATAGGGAAAACCACGCACCCTTCTTTGTGTACCCTTCACACTGGACCCCGACGGCGTCGAAGCATCAGTCCCGACTTCAGTTAATTTTCTCTTGCTACAACATTTACTGTGGATTTGTTGGTCTTTTCGCCTCTCCCTCTTCCATCCCCTCCACCTTCTTTCGTTTTATTTCACTATTGTCTATCAGCGCTCCAAACGTCAAAACGAATCCCTAAAATCAGGGTCGGGAACTCAAGTCTGCATCCGACCAAAACTTTTAATGCGAGGGTGGACAAGGGCGCATTGTGGAGGGGTCAGAAGGGAACTCAAGTCTACATCCGACCAAAACTCTTAATGCCAGGGTGGACACGGGCGCATTGTGGAGGGGCCAGTGTGGAAGCTGTTTGCGTCGGGGACCAAACATTAAAGACGGTGTTCGGGATCGAGTGTGTAAGCGGTATAAAGCATATATGAAGGTACTGTGCCTTATAATTATTGCTTATTTTTTTTTAATACGTGCTGAAATGCTGGAAACTTACCAGGTAATGTGATTCAGTAGGTCATGGTGGGTCAGTGGATCATGGTGGGTCGACTAACTGACCAGCCCACCCACTCAGAAATGGTGATCTACTTGATCCACTACAACCCTGGTGGAAATTGGTTCTTTTTTTTCCTGGGTACAGTTTACTCCCACTTACTTCAGTTTTGGATGAACTTGAGTTTGCATATTCATGTAACGTCAAGATACGTCGTACGCCTTCTGTGGGAACTACATCTACCTCGCCGACGTAGTGAGCATTCTTGATTTCCAGATTTTAAGTTATTTTTTTAAATGGATTATACCATACATTTCTGTATGATGCTTTAACGTTTTTTAAAATCTTGAAACCGAAACTACGTTTGTCCCATTGTCTGGCGATGGTATTTTAATACACTTTTTTAAAATCTCTTTGCAGGTCACGTGCAGCTTCGTGATGGCCTATTTAACCAAAGACGATGCGTTTCATTTTTTGGAAAACGTTTTGAAAATTGAGCATCCGTCAGAGCAATTCGTCCAAATGAACAAACTGGACCTTTTAAATGCTATCATCCCTGCTTGGCGTAAGTTTTTGCCATTCCAAAACGTGACCCAGCTTTGCTTGACCCGTAGAGAACATCGTTTGCCCACCGTTCAAGAAATTGTGGCCGACCAAATGGCAGGACGTGGGGGTGTTTGCATTTATCATGCTGTGTTCTGCCACCTACTTCTGTCGGCACTCGAATATAAAGCAAAGTTTATAGTAGGTCAAGTTTCGGAGCTATTCGATCATGCGGTCGTCGTCGTCGAGGATGTTGTCAAACCTGGCGACCTCTATCTGGTGGAAGTTGGCTGTGGTTACAATACCAAGGAAGCCGTTCCATTGGACTTTACTTCACAGACTGAATATGAATATTCATATTGTGGATTAGAGTACAAATACGTGAAACAGGGCAGTAGTATAATTCGTTTTCATGGATTGGGTGATGACACAGGAAGAAATGTTCAGCTCGCGGTCGGAAAATGGCGACGTTTTTACGACTTTGATATTATGGGATACAGAGACTTAGCTTTCTTATTTTCAGATGAAGCAGGTATCAAAAGAATATTAATAGATGTCCAATCTCGGTCATGGTTTATGACTGAAGTTAGAGCTGTTAAGTTTACGGAAAATGGTACAATTGCCATTAAAGGAAATGTTTTGCTGCAGTATTCGTCGGAACAAAGAAGTAAAATTGTGATCGATGAAAAGAAGAAACTAATTGAAGCTTTTGAACAGTTCTTCCCAATGCTGGATAAGTCGTCCGTGTTGGAAGCAATTGATTACGCAAGAAGCAATGCAGAGAGTTTAATTTAAAGTTGAGATCACAATGAGTTATAATATTAGACTGCAGCTCTTAAATTGCGTAAGGAAAAGAAAGCGAAGTTTTCATTGTAGGTTGCCTTTAAAAATAAAGTACTAGTCTTATTTCGTTGTTTGTGATTGCCTAAATTTTAAGCAAATTTTGTAGTGTAGAATTGTCGTATCGAAGCGCTCATGAATTTTCACATAGTGAAAACCAGGAGCCAATAAATGCATACACGTTACATGCTGTTGTAATAACTTAACAGTTCTTGATGATTCCGAAACGACCAGCATATAGAACAGCAAGTGATGGTTTGTTCCTGAAGTTTAGATGGGACATCCTACGCCCTGTTCATAGCATGGTGCACCTCTCTTTACCCTGGTCCAATTGACCTCCTGCTGTGCATCATTGCCAAGCTGGGTTGTAGGTACCCCCACATTATAGTTGTAGGTCACCCCCCCCCCCTCCGGCTAGGTAGTTGCTATAAACAAAGCAAAACCGCCAAAAAAAAGCAGTAATTTGAAATCGCCTAAACGGTGGCTTTGACCGCTTCCCCAGAAGAAACCTTTCGTGCCTCATGCAGACTCAAAGCGTTGTTGCACATGCCACACAGCCATGATAAAAAAAAAAGTCAAACTTGGTTTGGTAGAAAAAGGTAAAACTTCTCATTAATTTCTTTACTTGTGGACAGAAATGTCTTCGCCTACTTAATCTTTTTGGTTTAGAAGAAAAGGGTAAAACTTCCGATTAATTTCTGTACTTGTGGAAAGAAAAGTCTTCTCCCACTTAATCTCTTTGGTTTACATGAAAAGGGTAAAACTTCCGATTAATTTCTTTAATTGAGTATGGCAGTTAACTACATCAACCAAGAGCTAGCTGACATGCATTACATGTACGGTCGGGCCCACGGCAATTCTGTAGAAGCAGCCAGGCTGTATGCTGTGAGCTATCCGAACCGAAGGTATCCGGACTGTCGTACGTTTACTCGGCTTCACCAACGTCTGTGTGAGCGCGGGTCATTTGAGGTAGCACCATGAGAAGGAAGGCCAAGAACTGTTCGTACCCCTGAACTGGAGGAGCGGGTGTTATGGAGGGTGGATAACGATCCGGGAATCAACACAAGGCAGATTGCTTTGGCAGAAAACGTAGACCGTAATGCTGTCTGGAGGATCCTGCATGATGGACTGCTGCGCCCATATCATCTGCAGCAAATGCAAGCCCTAGCTGAGAACGACTATCTCGCAAGAGTCGCATTCTGCCAATGGCTTCAACAACGATGTGCTGCTTACCCTCTCTTCTTCAGCAGAGTGTTGTTTACTGATGAAGCCGCCTTTACCCGAGATGGAATTGTGAACTTCCACAACACCCATGTCTGGGCGTATGAAAATCGTCACGCGACCCTGCAAGTGCGAAACGTTTCTCAATCAATGTGTGGGCTGGTACTGTAGGAGATCACCTCATCGGGCCGATCATTCTACCCAACAGGCTTACAAGGGCGGCATATCTTACCTTCCTGCAGTATGAATTACCTGGTCTGCTCGAGGGTTCCTACAACTCTAATGTGTGGGTGCCTCGTCTAGGACGGATGAGCAATAACTTTGTAAGGAACGGTTCGTTCCTGAACGTATCTTCACCGTCACGTGTAGTTTCATTTTTTAAGCATGCGGTGCGCTACCACTGAAGGTTGGCTGACTATGCCTGTGTCACCTTGGGGAACAGGCCTCGTTATGTATTTTAGGTTTTTTTTTATAGATGTGATCAGTTCTACCTCCCTGTCGATTTATGACCATAACTTCTGAGACACCCTTTAGAGTTTTTAGATGGCTAGCTCAACCACGAGCTGATTGATGAAGTGTTTGAAGATGTGTAATGTGTGTTGGTTGTAATTGGTTTCATAATAGACGCCGGTAAGCCCATCACGACTGAAGATGCTAGAGAATCATTGTCTGTCATGATCAATCCCTGCTGCATTTGCGTAGCATCAGCAGTTCCTGCCGTCCTGCTTTGTGCGGTTCCAACACTCATATACAGTCACCAGTCCTGTTTTTCACTCGTTGTAGTCCACCCCTATGCACTAGATCACACGCATTTGAAGTAGCTTCCCACAGAGCGGAGTTGACCCGTGTTACACCAGAAGTCCGAGCACAATCCCGTGTTGCATCTCCATGCTTCGGTGTAGCTTTACCCTGTTGTTGACTACGTGTAGCAGCACTCCATAAAATACCTTCTGTAAAACTTCCCAACTGGGTAGCAAACAAAGCCATTCCCTAACATACGCCCATTGTCAGGCTCAACACCACCCCTACTTAGCTCAACTCTAGAGTGCAAGTGCATGAAACCTCTAGCTTTAAAATATGCAGTATCATCTTCATAACGCAAACAAATTAAACGGTGATCATGATTACCCATTTTTGCAAACTCAGCTATCTCTACCAGAAATTGTCACGTCCCGTCCGTGCCTGGATTTGGGACTGTGACGAATTGAGTAATTGGGGAGTCGATGGTTGATGAAATGGATGTAATCAGATTTAGTATCACTAAGCTGATCAAACTCTAGCATGAGAACCTTACTAGTGGAACTCACATTCGTTGTCAAGTGAAGGTAGCCTTAGGAGCTTTACACAGAGACGCGTCCTTGATGCAGGCCTTTTGGGAGATGCTAGAAAAGAGTCTTGGTAACAGTCTCGGGAAGGCAACCACGACAAGATCACTGCCCTATCTACAAAGTAAGTATGGACAACACTCCCTGTATCTTGAGCTATGCTCAAAGCATATTTGGCCTTCACATCACTTTACAAATTACTTTGGGTCCTGTGGACGACCCATGTAACATCACTGTTCCTCCCGATGTTATCTAGAGCATTAACAACTTTGTTGTAGCTGGTCTTCACATCATAGGTCTTCCCGCCGAGTCCCTGTTCTTCCACGTAGCAATCTCTGGCGAACTGCTCCATATTATTTTTCCTTGGTGAAGGCCCCATTAGTTGGAATTGCAAAAAAAAACAGAGTATAATAGTGCTGTCCACCATGGAAACGAATAAATGGTTTTAGTATCTACAATAATTATTCTTATTAATTTATAAAATATGAATGATCAATTCGTTTTTTATGTAACGATGTTGCCTTCACCTGACACTCATCATATTTCATCATCATGAATAATGTTTCTAAATCCTTTAGCTTTATGCTACTCTTTTATATATTTAAATCAAGTAACCTACACGACTTTCATTTCATTGTGGCCAGGTCATCGTGGCTGGAGAGTGGCAGAACTCATGAGCCAGTACATATTGGCGTGCCCGCATTAAAAGTGCTTTATAATTCCTGCCTAATTTTTGCTAGTTGAAATTGTGATATGAAATTAAAAATTGGTCAATAAGAAATTTTCAGTTTTCGCATTTTCCTGTGAACGATTAATCTGTAATTCCACAGATCAATCGTTCAAAGGAAAAACTAGAAAAGTTAAAATTTCTTACTAACCAATTTTCAATTTTTCATTAAATCAACAATAAATCAGAAGGTAACCTGTTAACGAAGCAGACAGTCTGCGTTAAATACTGGCCTTGCTGAAGATACAATATGACTAAGCTGATCGAAAGAAAGAAACGACAACTGCCGCGACTGGGACTGTGAAAGACAGAATTTTACATTTAATGTCTAAAGCATTAATCTGGGAAATTAAGTGTGTGACTTATATTACAACTTCTCACGGCAAAAACTTGATTATAGTCTTTAATCATTTTTATTTCTGTCAAAGATCAAACTTTTTTGTTTTAATTGTAGGTTCGTTGTAAGTGTTTACTCATAGAAAAAGTGCCCAAAATAAAATAAAATGTATTTCTGCGCTGAGATGGATGATCCATTGTGTATTCTAAGTTTGAGTATTGCCTTTTATTTACTCGTGTCTATTCTATATTATGACAGCATACGTATTGTAATACAGTATGATAATACGTATTATTTTCGTCGTGACTTTTCCGAACTCCGAATCTGTAAAAGACCAGATTTAACCAGGTTATACTATGGATAATGTTATTTTTTACCCAGATTAACTATGTATAAAACAAATGAAGAGAACGATGGAACCAACATTATGGACTGCTGTGGGTAGATCTTTTTAAACTTGCAGACGCTTTATTTTCGAGAAGTAACGCTAGTAACCCCTAGCTAGAAAGAGAGCTGCGGACAAACCAACTTCCAAACGAAAGACTTGCACTGAATGAGCGAGCGAAGCGAGCAAAATTCAATGCATTTTCAACGAGTACAGAAAACCAACTTGGTATGTCAAAGTATCACAAATTAGAAAACGAAAACGAACTCGCTTGATGTTAAAATAAGGTTTAACTGATCCGAAGTCAAAACAGCAAAGGAACACAAATAAACTTTCCTGCAAGGTTTCGTACACCACATGGTTCCTGGGATGTTTAGTCCACGTGAAACCTTACTGCTTTTATCAACCACTAGACACGTAAAAAAATTAAAACCACAGATTAGAGAGTTAGGTTTAGGCAGATGCGACACTCAATGCTAAAGCACCGTGCCGAATCATGGCGACGTTTACAGTGGCGCCATCCCTCGGG
>JAHWFP010233134.1:18618-32812 GCA_023313725.1 Lithobius niger | reverse complement strand
CTCTCTTTACCCTGGTCCAATTGACCTCCTGCTGTGCATCATTGCCAGGCTGGGTTGTAGGTCCCCCCACATTAGGGTTGTAGGTCACCCCCCCCCCCCCCACAGCTAGGTAATTGCTAGAAACAAAGCAAAACGTAAAAAAAAAGGAATTAAGTTGAAATCACCTAGACGGTGGCTTTGACCGCTTCCCCAGAAGGAACCTTTCGTGCTTCATGCAGACTGAAAGCGTTGTTGCACATGCCACACAGCCATGATGAAAAAAAAGTCAAACTTGCTTTGGTAGAAAAAGGTAAAACTTCTCATAAATTTCTTTACTTGTGGAAAAAAACGTGTTCTCCTACTTAATCTCTTTGGTTTAGAAGAAAAGGGTAAAACTTCCGATTAATTTCTTTACTTGAGTATGGCAGTTAACTACACCAACCAAGAGCTAGCTGACATGCATTACATGTACAGTCGGGCTGACGGCAATTCTGTAGAAGCAGCCAGGCTGTATGCTGTGAGCTATCCGAACCGAAGGTATCCGGACTGTCGTACGTTTACTCGGCTTCACCAACGTCTGTGTCATTTGAGGTAGCACCATGAGAAGGAAGGCCAAGAACTGTTCGTACCCCTGAACTGGAGGAGCGGGTGTTACGGAGGGTGGATGACGATCCGGGAATCAACACAAGGCAGATTGCTTTGGCAGAAAACGTAGACCGTAATGCTATCTGAAGGATCCTGCATGATGGACTGCTGCACCCATTTCATCTGCAGCAAATGCAAGCCCTAGCTGAGAACGACTATCTGGCAAGGGTCGCATTCTGCCAGTGGCTTCAACAACGATAAGCTGCTTACCCTCTATTCCTCAGCAGAGTGTTGTTTACTGATGAAGCCGCCTTCACCCGAGATGGAATTGTGAACTTCCGCAACACCCATGTCTGGGCGTATGAAAATCCTCACGCGACCCTGCAAGCGCGAAACGTTTCTCAATCAATGTGTGGGCTGGTACTGTATGAGATCACCTCATCGGGCCGATCATTCTACCCAACAGGCTTACAGGTGCGGCATATCTTACCTTCCTGCAGTATGAATTACCTGGTCTGCTCGAGGACATCCCACTGGGAACACGGCAGAGGATGGTGTTCCAGTACGACAGGACGGGGTACCACCCCACTTCCTGCTTGCTGTGAGGCAGTATCTAAACGAACAGTTTGGGGAGAGATGGATTGACCGAGGAGGCCCAATTCCGTGGCCTCCCTGCTCACCTGATCTCAATCCATTGGACTACTCCATCTGGGGCTACATGAAGGGGCTTGTTTATTCACGCAGCGTAGACACTCACGCAGAATTACGCCAACGTGTTCATGATGCATTTCAGCAGGTTAGGCAGAACCATGGGGTCTGTGCAAGGATTATTGCGTCTCTCAGTAGAAGAGCCACTTCAAACATTTGTTATGAACTCCTAGTTTCGTCATGGCAGTGTACAACAACGTTTTCAGTCTACATGAGGCACAAAAGGTTACTTCTGGGGAAGCAGTCAAAGCCACCGTCATGGCGATTCCAACTTACTACTTTTTTTTTGGCGTTTTGATGTGTCTCTAGCAGTTATCTAGCCGGGGGGGGGGGGGGGGCCAACAACCCCAATGTGTGGGTGCCTCGTCTAGGACGGATGAGCAATAACTTTGTAAGGAACGGTTCGTTCCTGAACGCGTCTTCACCGTCACGTGTAGTTTCATTTTTTAAGCATGCGGTGCGTTACCACTGAAAGTTGGCTGACTATGCCTGTGTCACCCTGGGGAACAGGCCTCGTTATCTCGGAAACGAGTCGTTTCCGGCGTATGTATTTTAGTTTTTTTTTGATAGATGTGATCAGTTCTACCTCCCTGTCGATTTATGACCATAACTTCTGAGACACCCTGTAGAGTTTTTAGATGGCTAGCTCAACCACGAGCTGATTGATGAAGTGTTTGAAGATGTGTAATGCGTGTTGGTTGTAATTGGTTTCATAATAGACGCCGGTAAGCCCATCACAACTGAAGATGCTTGAGAATTATTGTCTGTCATGATCAATCCCTGCTGCATATGCGTAGCATCAGCAGTACCTGCCGTCCTGCTTTGTGCGGTTCCAACACTCATGCAGTCACCAGTCGTGTTTTCCACTCGTTGCAGTCCACCCCTATGCACTAGATCACACGCATTTGAAGTAGCTTCCCACAGAGCGGAGTTAACCCGTGTTGCACCAGACGTCCGAGCACAACCCCGTGTCGCACCTCCATGCTTCGGTGTAGCTTTACCCTGTTTTTGACTGTGTGTAGCAGCACACCATAAAACACCGTCTGTAAAACTTTCCAACTGGGTAGCAAACAAAGCACTCCCTAACATACGCCCTTTTTCAGGCTCAACATCACCCCTACTTAGCTCAACTCAACTCAACGCAAGTGCATGAACCCCTAGCTTTAAAATATGCAGTATCATCTTCATAACACAAACAAATTAAATGGTGATCATGATTACCCATTTTTGCAAACTAAGCTATCTCTACCAGAAATTGTCACGTCCCGTCCCGTCCCGTCCTGTCCGTGCCTGGATTTGGGACTGTGACGAATTGAGTAATTGGGGAGTCGATGGTTGATGAAATGGATGAAATGGAGTATCACTAAGCTTATCAGACTCTAGCATGAGAACCTGACTAGTGCAACTCACATTCGTTGTCAAGTGGAGGTAGCCTTAGGGGACGCATCCTCGCTGCAGTCCTTTTAGGAGATGCTAGAAAAGAGTCATGGTAACAGCCTCGGGAAGGCAACCATGACAAGCTCACTGCCCTATCTACAAAGTAAGTATGGACAACGCTCCCTATATCTTGAGCTATGCTCAAAGCATATTTGGTCTTCACATCACTTTACAAAGTACTTTGGGTTCTCTGGACGACCCATGTAACATCACTGTTCCTCCCGATGTTATCCAGAGCATTAACAACTTTGTCGTAGCTGGCCTTCACATCATAGGTCTTCCCGCCGTGTCCCTGATCTTCCACGTAGCAATCTATGGCGAACTGCTCCGTATTATTTTTCCTTGGTGAAGGCCCCATTAGTTGGAATTGCAAAAAAACAGAGTATAATAGTATTGTCCACCATGGATACTGAATAAATGGTTTTAGTACCTACACTGAAAGAAATTCACTGGCTTAGTAATTTGTTTAACATCATGTTCCTCCCTTTGTTTAAACAGACACCGTTGGTGTATTCAGACTCCCAATTGACTATGTGCTTCATCAGAAATGCAGTACAATAAGTGCCAAACAAGCGCATTGACATTAAGTATTTCTTTTGTGTGACTGACTGATGAGGGGTTATTTCGCATTCCAGAGTGTCCCCGCCAGCACAAACGTAGCCAACGTTCTTACCAAGTGGTTATGTGCTGTCAGGTTAAGAAGGTTATGACCAGCTGTTTTTGTTTTGTCATCTTTGGACGTTTGTGATGTTCGATCGTTCAGCATGGAAGAGAGCACAGGGACTCGGCGTCTCGTCCTCAAGCGCAGATTGGATACAGAGCACTATACTTACACTTACACTATACTTACACTGAAAGGGGTGAAATCAGCCAGAAGTCATATCGTAAAACAATCCGATTGTTTTATAATCACTACTATCATCACTGGAACACCCGCTGAACATCTTTATTGTTAACTACTAGTCTCACGTTCTAAGTCGTGAGTTGTACAACTACGTTGTCCAGAGCACTCTAAAAAGCCTTTCGGTTTTTGCTATCTCTGTCACCTTCGATGCTAAAACACTTTTCATATCGTCATGGGCAATGTAGTGGCAGGCACGGACTGGCCCACCGGGAAATCGGGAAATTCCCGGTAGGCCCCTTTGGTCAGGAATCCCGAAATTCCTACACCACCCCCCAAAAAAATAATTTAACATTTTTTTTTAATAACATCTTTTTTTAATGCTACACGGATTGCTACTAATGACTTGTGACAGGGAAAGCTTGGTGAAATTACACAGTGATCTTATCATAAATGTATTTGCAGAGTCTGCATATCAGCTCACGAAGAAACTTCTTATTTAAGGTGGGCTGTGTAAAAGGTTCGAAAAATAGTTTCACACTGAAACAAATTTCTTTGTTGGCAGTGTGCAACAATTATTATTTTTTTTGCCTATGAAATGCCATCATAATGCCATGAAATGCCAGGCAAACACAAAAATGTCATGTGGGATTGGTTCTTCAGGGTTGGGGAGGGGGGATAGGGGTGACGAAAAAAGCTAGCTAAGTTGGGAGAGAGGTCTAGACTGATTGGGGATGTTAGGGTCAGAACTTTAGGAGCCTACTTTGGGCCTAACCAGGGAAGCTACCCTAAGGGTTCAGTAAAAACAGGCTTACTAAAGGCTTTGTAGCCAGAAATTCTCCTAACCAGAAAGGCCTAGCAGGGGTCGAGGAGGACCAGCCGGGTGGCTGGCCAGAAGGCTTTCTGATTTTTCATGGTCGGACCGCTGCTTTTATGTGGTTTAGTCACCCCTGACAACCGCAAAATAACAAGTGTATTTTGGGTAATGGAATTTTCTCGAAGGTTCCAGAGGCAGGAACCGGAAATAACAAGGCATAAATAATTTAAACTATGACAGATTAAACAGATAAAGACTTAATTGGCCATTAGCCCCAGTAAACATTGACAACATACAAGATTTGAAACATATTCCCAAACCCACAAGAAGCTGAAACGCTGCAGCTTGCAAATCTTGTAACACTGAAAGAGTACATATATTTTTACACTCTAACCCTGTTGATTCTTTATTGAAAAAAGTTGTCTGTAAAGCTACAAATAAATGCTCTGTAGTAACAGAAAAAGAAACACTTTCTTGTTTTCGCTAATGAACGTGAAGGATGACTGTAATTCTTAAACAACTGGAGGTTTACAGAACACATAAAGGCAACCCTGGAACCGATGTCCAAAGGTCATGATTGATAATTCTAACTTCATCCTGACATAAGTGAAAGTTAGCCTGCGTCCGGAGACGACTTGGTGCGCCTACGCTGGCGACTTGGAACCCCAATCCCAACCGGTGTGGAATTGGGCGATGGATATGAACTAGAAAAAGTTTGCTCATGCGAGCCAAACTACCCTTGGAATCAACAAGAAATTGCTCTTATATGAGCCGAGAAGAAAACCTTTATGGGCATAGACAGACAAAAATGGCTTCCTGAGCCCGAACAAATACTCTATAACCAGAGAAAAAGCGAAAAACAAACCGACATACTGCTGAACGTACTAAAAGGGCAAGACCAACTTGCGACACAACGCCACTGAATAGGCAAAAAAGAAGACTACAGACACTTGCCACTGAATGGGCAAAAGAAAACTACGAACATTTTCCACTGAATGGGCCAAAAGTGCATCGAATGCTTGCCAATGAAAAAGTAAAGACAGAACTGATGCTTGCCACTGAGTGGGCAAAAGAAAGCTGGGCTATGGCTAACAGACCTACTGAATGTAATTAGAATTCATTAAGTTGGGGATTTTGCAAACGGCCGAAAGAATTAGGTTGATTATGGGAAAAAAAACCCTTTGGGGGAAAAAACCGTCGTAGACAAGAAATTGCTTCTTACGAGCAAACATTAAAAGGAATTGTTTTCATAAACAACCCTACAAAGAGAATTTGCTTCGATGAGCAATCGTGCTTAAAATAAAGCGAAAATGTTTTTACAAACATCCTAAGAGAAAATTGCTTCCATGGCAAAAACGAAACTTGAAATTAACTTTAAGTCGAAAAAATTTAGGCCTATTTTTAGGCTTACGTTCTAAACCCTAAAAACGGATTCATATGACCCTTCTGCATGCCCCTTCCAATTTTGGACAAGATCCGAGCACGTTAGGCTTAACGAGTAGAATAAGCCTAACGAAAAGACAAAAACTTGAAAAATAAGGCCCAGGCTTAACCAAAAGGTTTACCCACGTTTTACCTTATTTTTCCCGAGGGAAAAGAAAAACTCCTAAAAGGGTCAAAAAGTAAACCTGAAGGACCCAGACTCGAATCCCCAATCTGAAGGACCCCTAACCCATTCCCGGGTTTTGGCACCATGACGAAAAAAGCTAGCTAAGTTGGGAGAGAGGTCTAGACTGATTGGGGATGTTAGGGTCAGAACTTTAGGTTTAAGTTTGGGACTGAAAGAAAGGAGCCTACTTTGGGCCTAACCAGGGAAGCTACCCTAAGGGTTCAGTAAAAACAGGCCTACTAAAGGCTTAGTAGCCAGAAATTCCCCTAGCCAGAAGCGCCTAGCAGGGGACGAGGAGGACCAGCCGGGTGGCTGGCCCGAAGGCTTTCTGATTTTTCATGGTCGGACCGCTGCTTTTATGTGGTTTGGTCACCCCTGACAACCGCGAAATAACAAGGGTATTTTGGGTAATGGAATTTTCTCGAAGGTTCCAGAGGCAGGAACCGGAAATAAAATAACACGGCATAAATAATTTAAACTATGACAGATTAAACAGATAAAGACTTAATTGGCCATTAGCCCCAGTAAACATTGGCAACATACAAGATTTGCAACAAGGGGTAGTAAGGCACCACGGTAAGTGGGGCCCCTTTCAGTGGTTTCCCGGTAGAAAATCAGTTCCCAGTCCGTGCCTGTGTAGTGGTACAAATAATGACTTCGAATGTGAGACAAGACATCAATAAAGACCTTCAGCACAAACTCCAGTGATGATAATAGCAAGTAAGCGTAAAATTTAATGACGCTCAATACAAGTTCGGATTGTTCTACGATATGACTTATGGCTGGTTTCACTCGTTTCATTATGTATATAGAGTGTATCCAATTGGTGTGCGAGCGACGAGACGCCGAGTCTCTGTGGAAGAAAGGGGAGTTTGTTGTGCATTTCTACATTGTGTTTTTCCATGATTTCTACTCGTATTTACTATTTATGATCTTAGTATTTATTACATTATTGAATTAGTACTGCTTGTGATAATTCAACTTGGATTGCAGTGGCCGTGTTTCTGGGGTGTTACCTCCAAATTTGTGGCTTTACTCACACGATGGAGCCACTGGTCTGCTCATGGGGGTGTGGCCACCTGGTGGGAAATTGGCTTTCTTGTAGTTTTTCTTGTGGGCAGACAAGCTGGCTGGTTCCTGTGTGTACTGCTTCAGTCGTGGGTATTCACTATCAAGATAAGTCTTAGTACAGTCAAGGATGGCTCATTATATTCACAGTATGTACTTTAGTGTCCTGGAATTCAGGCTTGGATGTGTCGGTGAGTTAGCATTGTGATTAACAATAATAAATGAGTAAGTTCCAAAAGTGTCATTGGCAAACTGCTCCTCCTCCACACCAGAGCAGTACCTACTTAAGTTCTACAGACACACCCACATAACCATTTACTAAGGGTTTGTGAGTTTTGGTGTTCTTAAGATCTAATAATACCAACACAGGATAGAAAGCGAGCCAGGAACACCCTCAATACGTTTGCCTCATCAGCCTATCAACAAGGAGACTAGAGCAATTATAGACGCCTAGATGACGTACTGGATCAGGGATGACGTCAGTGAGTGCTCTGTCAGCCCATAGGGAGTGTGCTGTTCTTTCCTGCAAAAATTGTGTCCTTCAGTGACTACCGTTTCTTTGTGGTTACTGATCCAGTCCTGTATATCCACTGCAGAATGAGACCCAGAAAGCTGAATGCTTTTAATTTATGTATTAATATTTCATGTGGCACCTGGTAGAAAGCCTTTGTTAGATTGATGCTTGTTGTTTGATACTATTTTAATTTGATGTTTGTTTGAATTTAGAAACTTAGTTCTAAGTATTACGAGATTGGAGGCAAGGTGGCCTGTTGGTTAGCATGACCGTCTCATGTACCAGACGTCCCGGGTTCGATTCCGGCCTCAGCCACTCCTAGCATTTTCGGGAAGAGAAGGACCCTGTGATGTCTCGTCCTCATGTCGATTGGGGCATGTAACAGATCCTAGGAATTTCCGATGGGATTTACCTAGCAAAATTGTCTCTCTCTTTCTCCTTCTGGCGCCATGGTTAACGCTGGGTGCCCGTCAAACAACAACAGTATTATGAGCTTGTTTACGTGTTAAAGAGTAGGATACTTAACTCTACCATGGCCAAGATCTTTTTCGGTCCATAAATGGCCAAGGTGTCGTTCATTGATTTTTCATGTGTGGCAACAGACCACACATGAAAAATCAATGAACGACTCAGTATTTACAATTTTTTTTGTTATTTGCATGTTCAAACCAAGGATGGGGATTTTTAAATAGACTTTTGAGAACAAATTAGCAAAAAAAAAAATATATTTCAGAAAGATTGTATGTTTTACTTTTACATACTTCAGTTAAACACTTTACAGGTTTTGAACTTTGGTTTAACGCTTTTGCACGTCAATTTGACACTTTTGCACTTGGATTTAACACTTTTGTACTTCAATTTAACGTTAGTGGATTTCAAATTAACACTCTTGTCTTTCGATTTAACACACTTGCACTTGAATTTAACACTTTTGCACTTGAAATTAAAGCATTGAAATAACTAATCCTTTAATTATTCGCTGTGAAGAATGTGGAATTATACGAAATACACTTATAAAGCAATTTTTACTAATTGCTACTGCAATTTCGCGCTCCCGGAACTCTACGAAATATCCTACGGCGCGTTAAATAAAGAACGACGACTGCTTTGGAGCTACTAGCTGGTTTATGTAGTGTAGGCTTGTGTGAGAGGCTTTCACTGCACAGGACAAACAACTCACAGTTGGGTTTTCTAACGTCTTTACTGCACATATTCATAACAATTAAAAATTCAAGCCCAATCACAGTATAAAATCAGATGAAAACAGGAGCTTTCGTCCAGTCATACTGTGATTGGGCTTGAGTTTTTAATTTCATGAGTTCACAGTTGAATGTGGTTATATTCATAACAAGTCTAGCACGAACTTCGTGCACCTGCGGCCGCTTACGATAACACTGGGAGGTATGCGTTCAAGGCAAGCTCTAGTGGCGGCTTGCGCACCTTCACACCTGTATTTGTACGAGGCTCTTCTCATCGTATGCTTCCACGCAATTTATTATCTCTCTAGTTTACGCTCGTGTCAATATTGGCCTCCGGCCTCCTTTTTTTAGGTTTTCCCACTCGGAAAAATAGTGTTTTTACATTTTGTAAATGTCTGCCACCTACTGTAAAAATACAGTGCAGTGACATTAAAAAAATAGTAGTGATATTTTCGTATTATATACTTTTTTTTCTAATGTTCTTATGTACAGTTCCTCCTTGTGAATTCTTTCGTCAGCTACAAGTTCAACAATGATTTTGATTCATTTAATGTTTTTGAATGCTAAATTGCGACTCATCTTCGTCGGTCCGTGGCTTCCCTGGCAGGATCATTGTTTAGTACTACTGATGTATACATCTGCCGTACGTACATCATATTCAGTAATATTGCTGTCAAGATTTCTAACATCCGTTTTGCCACCCCCACTACTGGCCAAATATCCTTGTGAATCATCACTTACTCTCTTGGCCTTGGCATAAACCAGCTAGTATCTCCAAACTGCAATCGTCATTCACTTTCGTTTCCGCGTCAAACAGTGCTCTTAATCGTCATTTATTTAAAGCGCCGTAGGATATTTCGTAGAGTTTCGGGAGCGCGAAATTACAGTAGCAATTAGTAAAAATTGCTGTATAAGAGTATTTCGTATAAATACATATTCTTTACAGCAAATAATTAAAGGATTAATTATTTCAATGCTTTAATTTCAAGTGCAAAAGTGTTAAATTCAAGCGCAAGTGTGTTAAATCGAAAGACAAGAGTGTTAATTTGAAATCCACTAACGTTAAATTGAAGTACAAAAGTGTTAAATCCAAGTACAAAAGAGTCAAATTGACGTGCAAAAGCGTTAAACCAACGTTCAAAACCTGTAACAGTAACCACAGGAGATAAAAGTACTTGGACACCCTTTTTGAAGACTAGGAGTCAATCTTTTAACTAACGAACAGTATCTTCATCATTGCTGCAAAGAGTACATATAATTATCTTATGTTTATTACAAACATTTTTGCTGCATTTAGCGAACATTTGTCTTTGTTGCGGTAGGTCATGTTTTGGCTTCCCAGTAGTAGCTGCGCTACTAATGCAAACATTGCAACGGCCTTTCTTTGCTTGTACTACTTTTTAAATTAAGACCGACTTTTTCAGAATCATTGAAATTTTGAATCCAGAAAACTGTTCTCTGGTTTCACTCTTCCCCTAAAATAATGGTTTATAAAATTTCATACGTACCATAATTTACAGAAAGGTTTCCAGGTGGTGTATTTTTTATGTGACAGTGGAATATTTTTCACGTGAGGGTGTAACGTGAACAACATTCCGCTTCAAGTTTTTAAGAACTTCTGCTGGCTTCTAGAAGGTTTATTGCAGTAGTCGTCCAGTGTGGTCCAGTGGACCACACGTTGGCCATAAGCCAGACGTAAGGGACCATAGTTGGCCAAGGTGTGGTCCATTGGACCACATTGCATTAAAATACATGAATACATGGATATATTTTCATATCCCAGTACACAATACTTTTATACATTATTTGTGAGGAATACATGGAAGGAGAGGTTTGTGAGGGAAAAAATGATTTAATATACGAAAAAAACTGTTTTTGTGGTCCATTGGCCATAGTAGGGTTAAGTGGGCTCTTGAGTTATTGTGATTTTCTAAAGAGCACCTGTCACTTATTAAAGGCCTAGCGTTTTGCGTTTTCACACGAGTTAAACCCCAGCACTTAATTGAAACCCGCCGGTCTTTCAGAGCCAGGCACTTAAGAAAATACATCCCATGGGCCCTTCTTTATACCAAGCCTGCTATATCAGTTAGTTGGACTTGGAGAATAATACTTCAGTTGACATCGCGGGTAAGCATGACGACAAAGGTAAGCAGTGGGAGTAAAGGCGGAGACTCACCAAAACTTTAGGAGCGTAGCGAGCTTGGCTTCACGCCACAACGTCACTCGTTCCTGGCAACGCGTCAAGCGCCAGGCCGAAGACCGGTTCCAAGTCTTGCTTTGATCGCGTTGGATAATTTCATATTTGAAACGCGCCGTTGGCGCTACGCCCAAGCTGCAGCCAATAGGAGACCCGCGTACCGCAGGCAAGCCTCATGTCTGTAATGGATACACACAAAGCATTAACTAAAATGTAATTATTTGCTTTAGCAGCTTCGCCCAGTAAAATCAGAAGATTAACGAAGAATTGACTAGAGTATAATTCCTTTTTGAAACCCATTTCGTGCAGCCCATCTTTCATCAGTGGGAGCAAAACAAGCGCCATGGGGAAATTAACCGCATATTTTCAGTTCTGTTAGAACAACAATTACTGCTTTTAATGTCTTAATGGGGCGTCTCTTGATATTATTGTTTGAGATCGTACAGGCGATCAACAAAACGCTGTTCAACAACGTCAAACAGGAATTGATGTCAGCCGTCGTGTTTGTAGACAAAGTGGCGTTTGCAGCGTCGGTGTGTACAGACCCAAGTTTGAACGCGTCAAACGCTCTCCAGGACCAACGCTGCAAACGACCAAGCATTGCAAGCAACGCTTCTAAAGTTTTCATGAGCGTTATTAATTCGTATTAGTATTAAAAACGCTCAAGCTTGTAAACTACGGATGTAAGCCTTAAAACAACTTAATGTTTAAAAAAGCAAGAAAAAGACAGCAGTGTCGCACAAGCAAGTGTAAAAAAAAATCTCCAGCATCCCAAAAAAGCAAGGAGCTTCTTTATACACATATTAGTGTGACGCGTATGGCTTACATATCTTTTTCTTGTATATTTTCCTCTAGAGCATTACATTTTTTACGGCTTACATCCGCATTTTACAAGCTTATGCGTTTTTTAATACAAATGTCTGTTATTTTTTTCCTTGGAGTTATTTCAGATAAATTAAATAACTAGAATTTTGATATGAGATAATCGCGATATGAGAACATTAAGATGAATGCTTTTTTAGATAAAGCAGATAAACAAAATTTGAGATAAAGGAGATACACGAGATTGGAGATTAACGAGATAAACACGATTTGACACAAATTAGATAAACAAAATAACGTAATTTGACATAAAGGACATAAACGAAATTTGCAAGACAAGGGATATAGACAAGATTTAATTAGATAAACGCGGTTTGACTTAGATGAGATATAAAAGGTTTAGAGGTAAACGATGAACGAGATTTAGGCTAGATATCTAATGTTTATCCTAATATTTATTTTGATGCTAAGTTGTGGTTATCAGACTGCTTCCAATAAAATTCGTATCTCCAACTTCATTCGTACGGTTATTATTAGGGATTCGTGTCTCCACAGAACACTCTTAGTATTAAACTGTTCTCATTACTTACTCTACGATTGCTCATTAGAAGAAGCGTGGTCCTAATGTAAGCCTCAGCATAAACGTTCACGTTAAATGTCAAACTTTGAAATCCTATGGTTTCCCCCAGAATTACTAGACCAACTAAATTCGGTATTTGTTGTTGTGTCATAACTATTTCACTGCATTAAAATTTTAATGACAACAATCGAACTTTTTGGCCTCCACAGCATGGCCAGTCGTTGTTATTGCAGTGTTGATCTTGTTCTTGTTCTTGGGACTCTTTGCCTTCACCTGGAGATGGAAACAATGAACCGATTTTCAACTTGTGTACCTTAAAAACTATGTATGAGCAAGGCCTAGGGCCTTTTAAATGCTATTTTAATGTGACTACAATATTCTTGTTGTTGTTGTTGTTCTTTTTGGGGAAGCTTTGCTTTCACCAAGATAAAAACCAATAAACTGATTTTAAAATTGTATAGCTTGAAATGTAGGTATGAACGAGGTCTAGGGCGTTTTTAACGTTATTTTAGTGTGACTAAATTATTCTTTTCGTTGTCCTTCTTGTTGTTTGGGAAAGGTTAAACCAAACAACCCATCCAGATACTGAACCAGTGAACCGATTTCAACTTTCATAGCGTAAAATGTATAGGTATGAACAACAACAAGGACCAATGTGTTTTGAAGGCTAAACGCTATTTTATTGTGACTGACTTATTTCAAAAAGCGTAATTTCCCCAACAAGAATAACAACAAGAACAAGAATATTGCAGTCACATTACGATATTGATCACAGGTCCTGGGCCTTGTTCATACCTACTACGTTTTAAGCTATAAAGCTTGAAAATCGGTTTATTGGTACGATTCGATCTCCATTTGAGAGCAAACAAAAATTCCACCACCACCAACAACAACAACATACGGTTCGATTATTGTCATTAAAATTATTAATTCAATGAAATAGCTATGACACCACCCCATATACCGAATTTCGTTGGTCAATGGCAATTCTGGGGTAAACTGTAAGTTTTAAAAGTATGACATTTAACGTGGAACTTCATGCTGAGGTTTACATAAGACGCAGTCCTTGATATTGTGATGACTTTCAAGATTCTTTACCGTTTTCCTACATTCGGTGGCAGGGCAAAGGTTTAAAGGATTGTCATTAGTTAGCACCAATCTAAACCAGTCTTTGCTACGTAATTTAGATTTCGCACGTAATTTTCAAAGCGCATTGTGCGTTACCGAACCGTGCCTTACCGTGCCATGACAACCGGCTCACCAGATAACAATATTTTAAGCCACAACATTTGTCAGTTGCTTGCCTCTTAAATTCCAGAAACACCTAATGTCACCCTTTCTTTCTCCGCCTATCTCGTCTCCCCCCCTCCCCTCCCCCCAGAAAAAAAAAAATTCCCTCATACTCTTCTCCCGGTCAGTTACTGACTTCTGCATTTTGGGAGCCTGAAGCGCGTTTCGTGACATGATATGGCACCAGCTGCATTTCACACTAAATAAAGCGAGCCGAGCCATCCGGTGCGGTACCGAACCGTGCTGGCCACGATTTGTAAGTTGCTGCGGGAAAACGCGGCCCAGTACTCAGCAGCAGGCTAAAATAATTACGTGCGAAAATAAACAGCACGGTTTGGTAAGGCACGGCATGCTTTATTTATTAGATGTGAAATCAGTACTACTCCCCGCGCAACTTCGCTGCTTTAAATACTAGCCTGCTGCGAAAGTATTTAAATAATCTACCTGTCTTAGGGCGCGTTTACGCAGCGACTCGCCTTTGCATTCTCGCAGCTAGAACTCAATCGCGATGGCAAAGGTAACATTGCCATGGTAACAACGCTAAATGG
>JAHWFP010233134.1:0-13633 GCA_023313725.1 Lithobius niger | reverse complement strand
CCCCCCCCCCCCCCCCCCAGTCAACCCCTTATATATATTCAGGGTCCCCTATTTTGTCAACTCATCATACGATTTCACCTTTGAAAGTACCTTAGGGGTACGAAAAACCCAGGTAATGGTCCGGGGAAGTGCTGGAAGTTGCCCAGCGGAGTTCGGGCGGAGCCCCGGAAGCTGAAGTATTTTACGTTATTTTAGTGCCTCTTTCTGCCATTTTCTGGCTTCCAGTGAGCACATTTGCAACAAATTGCTAAGCAAAATTTTGGTAATTTGTCTTATTCATTCTTTACGATGGCGCAGGTTTCGGAAAAACTTAATTATGACTAAATGATGTTTTTTTAGACATTGTCTTTGCAAATTAAATTAATCGAGTTCAGTTTAGGCTAATGATGAATGACGATGAAAGGAGGCAGACATTTTTTTTTAATGAACTATCGAAAAGTGAAAAATAATGAAATCGTTTCTAAGTTTTATCCTAGACGACTAGACCTAGAGGTACTATTACAAAAACACATTCAACATTTTAAAGCAGCGACATGCTTATAAAAAATAGAGCATTGAAATATGAAACCTTTTACTCAGTTTTGTCCAAAATAATTTGAGGTATTATTGGAGAAAAACTTCCACATTTGAAATCGACATACTCCATTTTCATTTTTTCTCACTTGATTTAGGGGATCTTTGGGTTGTTTTTGCCCTCAATTTTGGGACCCCGAAATTTGTGATTGGAGGAAAGAAAACTAATTAATTATATTTCTCCAAAGTCTCGTGGCTGGGAGAAGAACTGCAAGGACGCGACCAGAAATGATCACAGTCAGCGTTTCAGTTACTCACATGCTACAGAAGTGTAACGAAAACTAATGCAAAAAAAAAAAAACGCGCATTATAAAGTTTACTTTCAAACTGACCGAATGATGGTGAGAATTAACCAGTATTCGTGGAAACGTGATTCCCCCCTCCCACACGCGTCACCGGGTCACCGACCCGCTATAGAATGAAAATGCGGCCCCCGATATAAATAAAAGAAGGTATTATTTTGAAGTACCTTAACGTTACACCAATCAAATTAATGCCAAAAAAAAAAGGTTTGCGCTAAATTCTAAAATTTGCGCTAAAATTGTGTATTGGACTCAACTTCACTACCGTGCAGATGTGTAATAAAGTGGCACGTCAACAAGAAATAGGTTTTCAACACTTTGCTACTACCTTTTGCCTAAAGGCCGAACCATTCTCAACTTAGTCACCTCTTTATTGGCTTTTGGTTTGGTTTTAATTTTGTTGTAATTTGTTGTATTTAGTTGATTTTGGTGTGTTGATATCACTCTTTTGAAGGCCGAACCACTCTCAACTTGGTGGCCTCTTCACCAGTTTTTGGCTTTCTTTCTTTGTTTTTACAGTTGGTTTATTTACATGAATTGGACGTGAATACAATTTATCATATCAAAAACCAAAACTGGTAAAAGGGGCCGCCAAGTTCCGAATGGTTCGGCCCTTCAAAGGACTGATATCAACACACCAAAACATTCGCCAAGTTAATCGCACTGCGTAACAGTTCGAAGGTTAAATGAAAACTAGAACATTGCTACTTTCGGTATTAGACACTGACGCTACGGCGTCGCGCTACAATGGTTTACAACCTCGACAATTGAATTGATGTGATGTTTGTTGTGATGATTGTTACCTAACTTGGCGCCACACGCTAGCGTGTGTCCAGATCCTGAAGCATAGTTGGGCACATTTGAGGTTCTTTCAGCAATATTATTGGTGAAAAATAATAATGCGATACAAAAGCTTAAATTGTGTTGAAATCGAGAGCAATGACCCACCTGACAAAAATTAACTCGTGTAGGAATGCCAGCTAAGCTGCTTTCAATGCAAAATCTGACCCACAATAGCGTTGTAAAATGTGTTAACTAGCTAGCTAGCTAATTCGCTCATCCCCATGTTAAATCCGATAGGGTGATTATTCATCGCTTCCGAGATAACGGGAAGGCTTCCAGCTATGAAATTGGACGAATGGGTGCAGTACAATACGTACTGCGTACCTTTTATGGTTTGGAGCCTGGGGGCGTAACGGGGATGGCGTGGGACGGCGCGTAAGTACGAAAATATTGTTATAACCATTGTTAGTATTGTCGACATCGTCTCTCATTGGACGGCCAAAGTTCGGACAATATGAGAACATGCATACTGACGTGCGTGCCTAGACACACACTGGTGTATGCGATAAATCTAAACAACGTTGCAAAGAAATTGTATTCACGTCCAATTCACGAAAAATAAACCAACTGTAAAAAAAAAGCAAAATAAACAAAGCCAAAAACTGGTAAAGACCCACCAAGTTGAGAGTGGTTCGGCTCTTCAAAGGAGTGATATCAACATACTCAAACTAACTAAATAAAACAAATTACAACAAAATTAAAACCAAACCAAAAACCTACAAAGAGGTGACGAAGTTGAGAATGGTTCGGCCTATAGGCAAAAGGTAGTAGCAAAGTGTTGAAAACCAATTTCTTGTTGACGTGGCACTTTATAGTACACATCTGCACAGTAGTGGAGTTGAGTCAATAAACAATTAAAAAAAAAAGAAGTGATATCATATCAAAAACCAAAACTGGTAAAAGGGGCCGCCAAGCTCCAAATGGTTCGGCACTTCAAAGGAGTGATATCAACACATCAAAACATTCGCCAAGTTTATCGCACCGAATAATACTTTGGACGTTAGATGAAAACTTGAACATTGCTACCGAAAGTAGCAATGTCCTAGTTTTCATTTAACCTTTGAACTATTAAGCGGTGCGATTAACTTGGCGAATGTTTTGGAGTGTTGATATCACTCCTTTGAATGGCCGAACCACTCGGAACTCGGCCGGCCCCTTTTACCAGTTTTGGTTTTTGATATGACGTATTTATTTCGTAGATTCAAGCTTTCAGAGCTGAGCTGAATTGTTTCAAAGTGGCCAGCAACAATCGACGGCATGCATAAACCTTTGTAGCACGACGCCGTAGCCGTAAAAAAGGTACACGGATTACAAACAAAAACGTCAAGTGTGCCGTAAAAAAAAGGGACTTATAATGATTGAAGTTTCACTTTACTTGTTAAAATGTACACGGATAAAAATTGATGATTTTTAATTGAAATAATCAAATTGAGAAAATTGCACAAGTGCTGTTGTGCTTTACCAATCATATATTTAAAACGTAAAGCACAACAGCACTTAAACAGATGCAATTTTCTCAATTGTACATTTGATTATTTCAATTAAAAATCATCAATTTTTATCCGTGTACATTTTAACAAGTAAAGTGAAACTTCAATCATAAAACCCCTTTTTTTACGGCAAACTTGACGTTTTTATTTGTCATTTATTTTTTGTCTGTTGCTGGTTTATTACGGCAAATCACGAAAATTGTGGCAGTACTAATTTCTACAGGCCCTTCCATATCCTTCACTTGTAGCAGGAGGACTAGTTCTAAAGATAAGAAGTTATTTGAATTTAATTTTCAATTTACACCCTGTGCCATTAAAATGGGCTTATAATTTTTTTAAGTTACGATATGTTAAAACTTAGTCGTGGAAAGAAATGAAATTACATAAGGGAAGTAAAAAAGGAAATTTTTTTGCACAAGAAAAAAAAAGGGAAAATTTTGCCATTACTCGGGGAGTTCCGTAAGTGAGGAGTGGAAGCACTGGTCACATGGAACTATAACCGCATGGAACATAGAAGTCATAACTATAACTATATGAAGAAAATTGCACCAGGTCAGGAGTAATTGTAACGAAAGGTCAACCCGACCATTCATGCCTGCTAAACGTTGGTTAATTGGACAACATTTTTGAAAAAAGAGCATTATATCAGAAAATAACAAGACACGCCAAGAGCCACAAACAGACCGCCATTTTCGTAAGACTGGGGAACCATTAACCATCTCCCCGGCAATGGCGATTCGGGTTATGATTCTGAACGCAATGCCGTGCCGCCAGGTATGTGGCTCGTTAATTTGCTATTTTGTGACTCTTTTCTGCTTTTGTTATTCGGTAACGATCTCATACACTACTAGAGGAAGCCCGAACGGTATTGGATGAACCGTTTGCAACACTGGCACGGTTTGGTTTCTCACGTGTATGTCCATGTTTCACCAAATGTAGTCTATTCAATCACGGATGGTTTTTGATGAACCGTTTGCAATACTGGTACGGTTTAGTCGCTCATGTGTATGTCCATGCTTTACTGAATTAAGTTTCTCAGATGATAAAATGTTTGCACACACTGGCTAACAAACGCTTTTAGACGTGTTTTAATCCATAACCCACCCACAAGTCTGCTATTTCGAACCAAAGTATTGTTTTACGTTTGCAGTGTTAAGAAAGAAGTATACGTTTTTCTTACCTTTTGGGTGGTTTTCTTCGGTCCGCTAATATTTTTCTGACTTTCTTCCTCTTCCTTTTGGAATAATGATGAGTCTACAAGTCCAGCACTTTGCTTTTATACGGTTTTGATGTTTGAGAAGACTATACGAAATTTTCGCAGACAAATTATTACTCATTCAGCGAGCAGTTCTTTTATTTATCTGTACACAGTTGTTCATATTCATGCCAAAGCAATTAACTGTCAATATTATATAAAATTACCAGACGTGCGTGAGTCATCGTTGAACAGAAAACGGATAATAAACATCTTACGATTAAAACGATAGATACAAGAGTCAACTGTTACGTTCAACCTGTTAATATAAATAATAATTTGTAAATACTTCAAAGACTCTGCAAAAGAATTAGTAAACTAACTACACATATGATTGAGTTTGAAGATCACAGTTACTTGACCGAACGAGAGACGCTGCAAAACGTGTTTTTTTTCCGTTGTGTTCAAAATGTTTTTCATAACCACTTCACCTATATGATTTCTGCCCTGTGCTCCACGTATTAAGCTACACACTAGTGTGTGGGTCGCATAGATTCAACGCTAACATTGACGTCCATCCTTTTCACTTAAAATATATATGAGCACTAGGTAAAGCCTGTGCTACGCACGGCGTGAAATTATCACATGCAAACGGAGAGTACGCAACGTTTATGTGTCTGCTGGCGTGTTGCTGTGATAAATGGTTCACATTTCCTTCCATAGATGCCGCCTTCTGTTTGTACCTTTATGAAAATTTGTCATGAATGGGTCATGAAAAACAATGATTATGTTATGTTGTCATGATAGGGGCATGACAACAAATGATTATAAAATGATTGTCATGATGATGTTGGCATCTATCATGATGCAGCATCATGACAGGGTCAAGATAAACAATGATTTGACATGACTGTCATGATTACCTTGTGCCAAACTTATATTAAATTATCATCTGCAGCATCATGATTGTTGTACAATAAATAATGAAAAAATCATGACTCAAGAAAACATCACGAAGTCATGATCAGTCAGGACTTGGAGTAATGAATGTCATGGCTAACATTAAAATAAAACCATGAGGACAGTCACGCTTTGACGAACATGCATGATGTTAATCAATCGTGAGACTTTTATTACAGAAATGTCATGCAGAATGACGATTTAGGAATCGTGATGTAGTTATATGAACGTAGGCATTATTTTGTGAATGGATGTGAAGTTTGTTATTAATATATTTAATTCCATATGGTACATAAATAAAAAGTTTCAGAATACAAGGTATATGGTGATAAAAAAGTTTACCCCAACACAAACATTTTTCTCATATGGCCAAAGTTGTTTTTTTAAGTGAAAATTACAGGACCCAGCTGTATTTTCACTTTTTTTAACGCTGAAAAAAAGTTTAAAAAGGGGAAAGATGGCGTTGACTAACTCCCAACTCAATTTTCAAGGGTGCATGCATGCTTCCCCTTCTCTAACTCTAACAGTTTTAATTTTTAATTTGGCATGCATTTCCTTAATCATGTTAATAATATATTTTCTCGACAATTAATCTTCTTTAGCTTGCCGTAAATATATCTACAAACCCATCATCCCCTTTCTACAAATCTATTCCCTACTTCAATAAACACTTGGACAATTATCATTTTAATAGCCCTCTTTAAATACAAATTGGTTTGTAAATCCTTGTCGATTTATTCAGTATTTTGCTTGCACACTTAATCCATCTAAAAATTATTACAGGTTAGTATCCTCAGTGTACACATCACAAGAAAAGTCGTCCAGACGATTGCCTGCGTAACGCTCCCACAATGAAATACACGAATTCATTACCAATTACTTCAAAATCGGATTACAATCGAAAACAAAGCTGACTACAATTTCGGACCAAGCCGTTTATCATTGCTACCGTGCCAACTATGTGTACTCGCGCGTAATACGTCATTGCTGGCTGGCTGGCTGAATGTTTTGTCTTTGTTGATTTTGTTGATGAGCAAAATGAAAGAATCCGTGTCACAGCTAAATGCAGTTTTTAACCAACCAAATATTGTCGATTTTGGGGCCAGTAGGTCCCGAAGTTGGAAGCTGACACGATAGAAATACTTATTTATTTTCGTAGATGCGGTCTTCCGGAACCGAGTTGAGTTGATTCAAAGTTGTCGGGCATAACAATGACTGCATGAGCGATCGTCGTTGTGTGTTTATGGATTATATTTCGCTGAACTTCATGTACTTTGCTATTTCGGCTTGGCTGAGCGAGGTTATCGTGAATAGCGCCGCTCACAAAGTGCGCACGGACCTGCCTAAAATGCGTGTGTGTCGGGGGGGGGGGGGGGCGGGCGAGATACGTTGGCACACCCAGTTTCATAATGCTCAGACTGCTGGTTTTCGAGTCTCGACCGTTTGACCGAATTTTCGTAACACTCGCAATGCGAATGCTTATCCTGTCGCGCTCCTACAAGACCCATAAAGTTACCCTAGCCGCCGCTAGGGGTTCAAAAGGTCCTAAATATGCCTTCCTTTGCACTTAATCCTCAGTCTTTTCGTCTTGCGCAAAGTGCACACGTTATGAAGACGACAATTTGGGCAATTTGGAGACATCGTAACACGGCGATCAGTATAATCGGGATGAATCTGTAGTGGAAAATCGAGTTTTGACGGTAGAAAATCGACAGGACTCTTGGGGTTAAATTAGATAAAATTTTGATTCTATGACTAACAATTTTTCCATCCCGCCATGGGTCGTGAATGATACTTCCGATCATGGCTCGGCTGCCGAAGCCCAGGAAGAAATGCAGACCATTGGTCTAGCTAACTAGCTAAACATGAATGCCGATGAGGTGGCTAACAATACCAATAACATTAACTCGTATGCTATGGCGGTGTTGGGTGTGCCGATCATTAACAACCACGTGGTGGACACAATTGAACACAAAAAATGGTCAGTTACGTTACTTCAACTACTTGAGCTTAGGACCTACAAGTCAAGCATTCAAATCTAAGAACCTAACCTATACTTAACCTACACCTTAACCACACTAGTGTTACTCATGACGCCTCTAGACAAACATATCAGTTAGCCTACAAAACTTCACCACCTGGAGCAGTGCGACACTGGCCACTGGGTTATGCGGGGAGACACCTAGAACCTCTCGTAAATCACAGCCCCAGTTTGAAAATGGGTGGGATATATTGCCGGCGATGGCAGATCAAAAGAATGTTTGCTGCAGTTTACTTCTCTGTGCCACAGTGGCAGATAGGTGACTCACTCCAACCCAACCTAAAGGTATGCATGCCCCCCAACAAACAGTGACCGGTTCGCAGCCTAGAATCCACAGCTGCATCCCTCCTACAAAGACTGTCTAGACTGAGTATTACACCGACTGTGGGATGAATGCTAAGCAAGGCCCTATCCACATCACTCGAGTCCCATTTCCTCTGCCAGTCACCAGCTGATTTACTCCTGAGAACTGGAGGAGATCTCTAGGGGAAACTGGAAACAGAACAGGGTTCCGCCTTTCAGCAAAACCTCACCTGGTAATGTCATTGGCCGCCTCGTTCTTGAAAACTCCAGAGTGCCCGAGGACCCGTTGAATACGCTCACTGATGCCCCTCTGAAGTGCACCGTCATGCTTCAAGCCCACTTTGACAACAATGGGATGACCTACCTCCAGTGACTTGAACTCTGACTGGAGGTACTTTATCCATGCGGCAGTCTGAGAAGACCCTGAAGCTGCAAAGATGTAGGTCCAAGCCGATGTCAATGACAATCGAGATAGCCACCAGCTCACCTAGGTAGGTGGACGGACGGTGGGGCAGGAGAAGTCGGAGACATACACCCCTGCACCCCCTTCCAGACCTCATTGTGAAAGGAGGCATCACTGAAAATCTCAACACAGCCAGGATCACCAACGCGCAGATACTAACAGGACAAGAGGCAAAGCTCCCCTTCACACCAGGGCCATGGGCGCACACCAGTAACCAGCCGTGGGGCCGGGAAACTGATACCACGTTCCCTCTTGAGTAAAGTTGCCCCAACCCAATAGTAGCTAATGCCGTCCGTGACCAATGACTCAAGGCAGAGAACCGGAACAGCAACCTGGCTATTGGATCCTCTCCACCCCTGGCCACTGCCTGTAGACAGAGGACTGACAGAGCCTCCCCGGTCCTAACATGGACCAGAATCTTCCCTGCTTCTTAAAGCGGGCTGGCACCGGGGTGGAAGGCAGGCATCTGGTAATTGCACACAGACACCCATTCAAAGCTACTTGGACTCCCTGAACTGCACTGCTCGAGCTCAATAGGAAAGGCAGGTGAAAGTCCACACAGGACCGGATGAATGCCCTATACAACGATGAGAGCTGAAGCTGCAGAGATGTAGGTCCAACCTGATATCAGTGGGAATCGAGCTTACCACCAGCTCACATATGAAGACGGACGGGAGGTGGGGCAGGAAGTATCTGAACTCCTGACGAAAGTCGGAGCACGCACCCCTGCACCCCCTCACAGAACTTCTCGTGAAAGGAAGCTTCACTAAAAATCTCAACACCGCCAGGATCAGCCACGGGCAGACACTGACAGGACAAGAGACGAAGCTCCCTTCCACACCAGGACCATGGGCGCACACCAGTAACCAGCCATGGGGCTGGGAAACTGCCAAGACCATTCCCCTTGAGTAAAGTTGCCCCTAACCCAATAGTAGCAAGGACCCTCCGTGACCACTGACACAAGGCGGAGAACCTGATAAGCAACCTAGCGACTGGATCGTCTCCATCCCTGGCCACTGACTGACAGAGCCTCCCTGGTCCTAACATGGACCGGAACCTCCCCTGCTTCTACAAACAGTGCTGGCACTGGGGTGGAAGGCAGGCATCCGGTAATTGTAAGCAGACACCCATTCAAAGCTACTTGGACATCCTTAACTGCACTGCTCGAGCTAAACAGGAAAGGAAGGTGAAAGTCTGCGCAGGACCAGATGAATGCCCTATACAATGATGAGAGAACAGACCTTACCGCGCGATTAGAGGTGAGAGACTTGAGAATACGATGGCAGGAGGCGATGCTTTCCCTCACAGACCGAGCATCAGTAATTCAGCTGAGTTGGGGATCCACCCTGTATCCTAGGTACCGGACACTAGTTGCCGAGTGCACCAACACACTTTCGAGACGTAGGGTGCCGGAGATAGCTTGGCCCTTTGAAAAGAACATAAGCTCCGTTTTGGGGATTGAGAGAGAAAGGCCCCTCGCAGTCAAGAGAACAATCCTCTGCATATGACCGTCTCAAGAGATGCAAGAAGTGTGGTGACATCAGTGCCAACTAACCACATTGCTACGTAATTGGTGTATGTCACAATGCTGCAGGAAAGACTGAGCTCCTCAAGCACAGCAATGATCGCCACCGCAAAAAGAGTTGGACCCAGGCAACTCCCCTGTGGCAGCTCCCTGCTGATAGAATTCACCGCAGACCAGAAGCCACCAACCCTCGTCGCAAAACTACGTTCACCCAGAAGCAGCACGACCGCCTCACCCAGCTTCTTGCTCACTCCCATGCCTTGCAACGTCGGTCTGACCCAAGCGACATCCATCACATTGTACGGCAAACACCGCACAGCAATTTTCTCCTTCAACCATGCTTCCCTTACCCCTGCTTCCAAATACAGCATAGCGTCCTGTGCCTCCCTGAGCTTCCTGTACCCTCCAAAATTCTATTAAGCCTACCGACCAGGATTCTTTAATACAACTTCCAGACACAAGACAGGAGCGTGATGGGGTTGTAGCTCTCAATTGCAGACCTGTATTTCCCCCCTGCCCAACACCGGAGTTAAGACGGAGAACACACAAGTCGGAGGGGTCTGTCCACCATCGAAAGAGTCCTGAAAAATCCCAAGCAGATCTACCAGGCCCACCCTGTCTATGTGCCGCAAATGGCCATAGCTTTTACTGTCAATTCCAGGGGCTCCTGTGGCATGACAGGCCACGAGAGCTCCTCCAACTCAAGGATTGTTAACGGGGCCTCAGACCTGGGATACCTAGACGACTGTGTAAACATTTAAAGGATAAACACTTCCAAAAATAGCAAATGATTTCAACAACGTTTTTTTTCCAATCAGGTACCAAAATTAAAATACAGCTTAAAGAAGAACATGATATGTATCAAAAAAGGAAATTTCTGTAGAGGACGAAGGGAAAGATCAAATAAAAAATATAATGACTTACGAAAATCAATGTATATTGAATATGCAGACAAAAAAAAAGAAGTAATAAACTTATCAGTGAATAAAAGAATACATGCGCAGCAGAAATCGATAAAGCACAGACACAGCATATAAAAAGATTAAAGAAAATACAGCAAAAGCCATTTGTAAATTAATAAATGCAATGGTACATAAGGAGCTTTGGCCGGACGTATTAAAAATTCAAGTAATATGGCCGGTATGTAAAAAGTAATGAAAACGGACCAAAACAATTACAGACCAATAGCACTACTTTCTATATCAGACACAATAATAGAACTGTTTTTGCAAAAAAAAAAAAGATATTTTTTAGACAAAGCACAACTATTAAGCAATATAGTCAGTATGGATATACAAAGAATAAAGGTACAGCTGGCCTTTTAATATAATTAAATGCCATAATAACCGGTGCACATATTGATAAGAAATATGTAGGAGTAGTACTAGTAGATTTACAGAAAGCATTTTGCACGTTCGACAAAAATATTTTATTAAAAAAGTGTAAAAAACTACATTATACTAATCAATCATAGACAAAATAATAGAAACATACTTTACAAAAAAAATAATGGACTTTCTTGACAAATTTAAATTATTAAACGTAATATAATATGGTCTTACAAAAAAATAAAGGTATGACAGACTTACTTATAGTAATAGATGCAATAATAACCAAGGCAAAATAAGATGTTAAATAAAAGGAAATTGTAAGACATTACGGAACTGAAAAACTGGCAAAAGCGTAACTGAAATGAAAGAGGATTGCCATTTAGATAAAATATTTGCATATACCTAAATCCACAGTGAAGGGAAAAGAAACTTGCGCTGATAAAAGGCAAGTAAAAGAAGATAAGAAGAAATGCCGTGAAACGGAGACGATTTTTCTGCTTCTTGGTGTCACACGAAATTGGGGCCAGACGATAAATGCAAAAAAAAAGGAGAAACCGGAAGAATAAAAAGTAGTTTGTTTTTGTATCTGATAAACATTAACAAAGTGAAATGCTGCCATTAGCTGCTGCGCTCGCTGCGGCTAAACAAATAACATCAGAAACTGCGACTAATCACAAATTCCTTCTAATTAAGAATACATCTTTAACTTCACCCCAACGTCAAATTTTGCAAAGAATATTTTTATTCGGCGAAATGGGAAACGGCTTTCGGCAAAACGGATACACCTAGTGAAGGGACCTAGTTACGACGACCTAGTTACGACGAAACATTCCAAACAATGTTTAAAGAATACGTTTTCCTTCTGTATTGCGAGTTTTGAAAACTAGCTTGTCACTAGCTTGTCTCTATTAAATGTTTGTCTTTTAAATTCCCAGTGCATAGGAATAAAGTGTTAAATTTCGTGTACCTAAAATTTTGTCAAATGAGATTTGGCGAACCATATTTTAAAGGGATGTAAATAGCAACGTAACAAAAGATAGTTGAAAGAAAGGTTAACAATCGGAAGTTAAAATAACTTTTGACAAATGGCAGTTGAAAGAGATTTTAAAAGTTGGCAGTTGAAAGTGGTTTACCAATAGGTAGTTGAAAGTAAAAAAAAAACATTAAAATCAAATGATCAATTGTTACCGGTTACTTCTCTCGATTTACCAATCTCTGTAAATATAGGATTTATACGGTGTACATTTATATGTAGGCTAGGTTTCTTTTTGTAAATAGTATCTATACTTTTGTGTGAACTGTTGTTTACACTGGATGAAAACCGAAGCCTTTTTATGGCATCTTTCCGATGAATTCCATCAGTGACTTAGTGAATTATTTATATTCCTGTTGAGCTTTTGCTGATTTTTTTTGCTTTTCTTTTGTCTTGTTATAGTTACTATATTTTTACTAATGCTGTTATATATATATTTTTTTTCTGTACTCCTGTTAACCTTTTTCCATATAATGCCCTTCTGGGCGCTTTGGAATATCAATAAAGTTAAAGTTAAAGTTATCAATAAAGTTAATCAGCTGGCCGCCTAAATTAGGTCGGACATTCGCCGTGATGAAATGTTAGGGGAATTTCAAGTTACGTCATAGCACTAAGCTAAAACTTTCGCAAGAATAAGGGTTGTATTAACTGATTCTATGGCCCTAGGATTTGATCCAGTCAAGCGGTTTACTCGTAATTATAACTTGTAACCAATGTATTAAAAAATAAAAATAAAATAGACCTTTAAAAGTTGAGCCCTTTACAGCGTTCCTAGATTTAAACACTAACGCATTTTCCGATTGAACTATTAATACGCGGATTACAAGCCTTTTGAAAATTCCTTATGAAGTGGACGCTTTTGTAGTGTAAAAGTTTTTCAATGTGTCGCTGTAATCAGTCAAACGATGGAACAGGAGCTAAACCCTGTTCATTAGTTCTCGTTCCTGACGAAACACTTTGTAAAAGTGATTGAATTTTATGTTGTCGAGCTAAAATTATCTCCCCTTCCGACTCTGACGAGTTTCAACATTTTCTCAGCTGCCAGAAACACTTAAACCATGAAAATACATCCTATCCACCCTCCAAGCCCTCCTTCGCGGTAAAGACATAAAGAAGCATAGCTGCTATGTTGTTATATGCGTTGTCTGGATAGAACGGACGGTGCTGTCGCCGAATCTTGGCGGGCAACACAGTAGCGTGTGTCTTAATCATTTGAAAATTTCAAAAATTAGGAAAAGGGCTAACCATCTTGGGTTCGACATATTTTTGCCGCAAAATAGCTTTAAACTCCAACATAAGTGTCTAGAGATTTCAGTCGCTCTTTCGAAACCATCTTCATGACAAATTATGAACTTAATAAATGTAAAAATCAATTCCGTAGCTTCGCTTTTTCTTTCCTTTCGTACGAGAGAAAATTATTACTAATTTTAAAACGTGATTGTATAGGGGTTACTATTAACAAAAAGTATGAAAGATGAGTGGCGCCACCCCTGTTGGAATTTGTGAACAGTTTTCTTTCCTTGCTCCGAATTCCATTGATTTTTATTTTTACGTTACCCTTGGTTCGCGGTGCT
>JAHWFP010233132.1:1826-29737 GCA_023313725.1 Lithobius niger | reverse complement strand
CAAATATAGTTCGACCAATAATTATCATGTCTTTTTACATAAACAAACATTTTCATAGCATGCACACAAAAAATACAAACATACAAGTGATAAAATATATTGATTTTTTATTTCACATAACATTTTATGGACAGGAAAAAAATGCACACCTTATTCATTCAAGAGCCATTTTCGAAAGAACACAGTTTTAGCCTGCGGACAGTGAACAATTTTTCCCGGCAGTGCATTACAGTGAAGACCACATGAGGGTGCAGACACCACACCATACATTTGCAAATGCTGATGAAAACGTGGACAATTAAAACTTTCTAGGTTAACGTGCGGGATACAGAGGGACCTTAATAAATTTTTTTCATAGTGACCTCCTTTGAAAGCAATAAATGATTTGTTAGCTTCTATTAGGCATGTCGCTTGAATGGCGGACAGTATAGGTAATAGGGAAATCTAAGGTAGGTCTGTGCTACTATCCTCAAATTTCAGACCATGAGTGTTTCTCATCACCCAACTGGCAGCAACCCTCACTTTTCTCGGCAGATCGTAATATTTTCCAAGTTTAAAAGTGTACCGCTCGGAAATGGGTTTATCAACCGCGGTCCTTATGTAAGCCTCAGCATGAACTTCCATGTTAAACGTCAAACTTTGAACTCCTATAGTCTCGCCCAGACTTGCGTAGATCAACGAAATTCGGTATTTGGGGTCATGTCGTAACTATTTCACCACATATTTTAATGACCACAATCAAACCGTTCGGCGTCCACAGCATGGCCATTTCTTGTTGTTGTTGTTGTTGTTGTTGTTGTTGTTGGGACTCTTTGCCTTCACCTGGAGACCGAACCACTGAACCGATTTTCAAGTTCTATAGCTTAAAACGTAGGTCTGGACAAGGCCTAGGGTCTTTCGCAGGCTATTTTAACGTAACTACAATAGTCTTGACACGGAAAGCCAAATGGGCTAAAACGTTTGCTCCCACCTAGAGATCGAACCAATGAACCGATTTTCAATTTGTGTAGCTTAAAATGTAAGTGTTAACACCGACCAGGGCCTTTTGAACCCGACTTTGATGTGACTGCAGTATTCTCGTCGGCAGAGCAATTATTATTGCAGAGCACTGGGCAGAAATCATTAATGCTGGTGTTGGAACTCTTTGTCCTCGCCTGGAGATCGAACCACAGAACCGATTTTCAACTTCTATAGCTTAAAACGTAGGTATGGACAAGGCCCAGGGCCTTTTGCATGCTATTTTAATGTAACTACATTATTCTTGACACGAAAAGCCAAATGGGTTAGCACTTTTGCTCTCACCTAGAGATCGAACCAATGAACCAATTTTCAATTTGTACAGCTCAAAATGTAGGTATTAACGCCGATCAGGGCCTTTTGAACACGATTTTTATGTTACTGCAGTATTCGCATCAGCAGAGCAATTATTATTGTAGAGCACTGGGCAGAAATCATTAATTGGAGTAACAAATTTTTGAAGAAATTTTGCAGAAAACATAGATTTGGTACACAAGTCTTTCTTAACAGTAAAAATCGAACCAGCCATGGACCCCAATGAAATACCCAAAGTGCCATCCGTGCGCTCCCCCCCTCCTCCCGCCCCAGAACCTCCTCGTGATGCCTCCCAGGGGATTGGGAAACAAATTCTTATAGATAAAGCTAAAAACATGAAATTGGGTGCAAAAGTCACTCTTAGCAGTATAAAACTAATCAGCCATGGAAAAAACTCTTATAACAGTTATTTTAAGGTGATTACAGTGTTCTTTTCTGTGTTATTCTTGCTAAAACAAGAAAAAAAAATAAGGGATATTAGTAGTCTAGAAGCCACCATACATGCTGTGTGCACATTGATGTCCCCGAAATTTCTCTTCGTGACCTTGTTTAGGTACATTAGGAGTGTAAAAAAACGTTGGTCACATGATCCAAATGTGGTCCCTTTGGCCGCCATTTTGGAAAATGGCGGCTTTGAAACAGCTTCTCAAAAATCGTTAAAATCATGAAAACTAAGCATCTGAGGAAAAAAGTCCAGAGATAAAAAAAAAATGTTGCTTTTTAAATGCTGAATCATTTTGGTCCTATCCAATTTTTTGATTGGAGTGACCATTTAGGTTCCATAAGCATTCTAATGAAAATTTTTCAACTTTAACGACTATTTTTTTTAATAAAGCGTAAATAGGGCTTTCAAATACAATTTTAATCAAATAATAATCGTTAAATAGAACACCATCTATGTATTTACTGGTCATTGTATTAGATATTTGCAGATATACAATAAATTCCAGCTACTTTTGATGAACAGTCAGTGGTTGCCGACGTGATTGGCAGGGTTTCTCCAATGACTACTCATTGCACACTTACAAAACGGACAGCATGGTATGTCAGCCACTCTGCAAGGACAGACTGTCTGTCGTGAACTTTCCTTGCATAGGCCATAAAATCAAACAGAATTGCTGACGGCAAAGTGGTAGGTGGAGGTTGGGCAGGTGACACGTCTGGTAAGCACTTCTCCAATTCTCTAACGAGCATTGATGTATAAGTCTTGCGCAAGAAGTTGTCTTTTGTTAGATAGAGTGACGTCGAAGTTAGGTCGTAGCCTACTCCAGAAGGCTGTCAATGCTGTAACCACGACTTCTGGCGATGTCGATGAATCTGACAGCTTCAGATGTGTCTTTCCCCACAGTCACTTTCTTTGTAGCTGTTTTTTTTCACTTTGCCTTTCGATAAAGTATCCATAATTCCCTTTTCTTTGTCGAGGAACCGTTCTTTTAAGAACATTTTGTAGGCAGCTTCTCCCTTGCTTATGATGTCAAGCATATCGTCATTGTCTTGAAGTTCTTTTCCACTTGTTATGTTACATAGTTTTTTCCCCTGTGAAGTTTCGAATGGATTTCTATGGTTCTCTACAAACTCAACCATACGTTTCACACTCTTATCATCCTGTTCAGTCCGTGAAATTGAAAACTCATGATGAAGTGAGTATTCATCATCATCTACTATGCCACAGAGCTCACGCTGAAACTTAGAAATAGCTGCCTTTTCGTGTTTGATGAGGTCATGAAGGGCAACAGCCTCCTTCCTGCGGGTTATACCTATTATCCCACCTTGGCCTTTCGCTGGCTTGTTGTAATGTTGCTCTAGTGCCTGATCAATTGCAACGGAGCTAAATTTACGGTTGCTGTGTCTCACTGTGAAGTTACCCTTCTTGAACTCCGCATAAACCATTGGATGAGAGTTTACAAGGTGTAGACAGTCTTGGTAGTATACTGTGCCCCAACGAGCGTAATTAATCCTCCCTAGGGCAAAAAACAATGGCAGTGCTCTTCTGAATGCATTTACGTGCAAAACCCAGTTACTTTCTCTGTCAGCTCGTATTAAATCACTCAGAATTGGGAATATTGTTGTGACAAATGTGTTCCAGTAGCAAAATAGTTTGCTACTTTCAATACCTTTGTGCGAGAATGCATTTAGGGATTCTTGAAAAGCTGGCAGATGTTTTGTTCCCTCATTTGTTAAGGTCTTTGCCATAACTTCTTCTTTGGTGTAACAGGAGTTCTGAAGGTTTTTTATGGCTGTGATCAGGCCTGTATGGTCTTCAGAAAGTCCTTTCATGAAAGTCTTAATTCGAAGAGTCTCCATGACTTCATAAAGAAGATAAAGGGCACGTGCTCCACGCGAGTAATGGTTTCCATGCAAGGCACTTCTGCTATTTTCGGACCCATTGTTTCTATTTCCACCAGAATTTCTTGAGCACCACTTTGTTGCAGATAAAGACCAATGCAAGCAATCACAATTTTGGCTGTGTGAACACTTCCTAGGCCAAGGAAGATTATATCGAACTTTCCAGGAAAAAGTAGTTGAATGCAAAAACCGGTAAACGGCGTTGACAGTGATAATATTCAGACATATTAAATTTAAAAAGTAGTTGAATTTCTTTTGCAATGTGGTACACACCTTCGTCAGCCCAAAGAGATCCCTGGCTTTGCTGAACCTGCTGCATTGCATCCTGAAAGTTCAACGTGACAGTGTAGATTGTGTCATATGAAGTAGCAGGATAAGGCACAATTGGTGTAAAAGCATTTAAAGTGTACCGATTTGAATTCTGCTCATTCAGGCTGTTGAATGAACTCCAAGATGGAACATTAGATTGGTCAGACAGTTCTATGTCAGCAACAACTCTTTCGACCAAACAACGACTTAGAATCCATATCATGTCCTTCGTTGCAGTGTCCTTTGTAAGAGCCACTTGGTCAATGTCGTCAAGGGGAATAAAGTCTTCTGCTATTTTCCCTCGTTTGTTATGATGCATACATGATACAAGAATCTGTCCACTTGTTAGCTTTTGAAGTGATCTTTGACGATTGTCTATGCCAAATGAACTTAGCATTGTCTGTGGTACATCAGACAAGTTGATGCAAGGGTTAGATCTGTTATTGTCTTGGAATAGCACAAGGATTGTGTTGTGATTACCGCCAATCCCAGAGAAAGTTGCTTCCTCCTTATCGAAGTTATCCATAGCAGCGCGTATGGGCAGTCCTCTTACAATTGATGGTGGTATAGGCACACGATAACCTTCTGCTTGGGTAATGGTCCTTTTTGCCAGTGCGTAATCTTGACGTTTGACTTCATCATAGCTTTCACAAAGTCCTAACTGGTTGAATGTGCGTATTAAAGCTTTAGAGCGACAGGTTTCATGGATTACTTGTGCATTTGCAACATGCATTGGGTTTTTTTTCTCCCCATTATGAACTAGGTGGTAAGCACATTGGTAAATACTGTCACATTTTCTCACAATTGAATCTAGCTGTTCATAGTGTGGGACTAAAATCTTGAAAAATTTTGTCCATGCAGTTGGTCTTGACTGTTCGTACTCTGCGTGTGAGGTTCTAAGATCATACTCGTCACAAAATGTACCTTTGAGTCCAAAGTCAAAGTTTTACACTCTTCCCGCAATACCTCAGCACATTCTTTAACAGCATCGAAGGAACGGATTTTCTCAGACATTGAACCCATATTCAGTGATAATTTGTAGACCAGCTGTGATCGATTACGTTCACGGGGATATGAGAAGCAGACTTCTTCACCGTAATGTTCAAGTAAAAGATTCTTAATTTGACGGTTGGTTACGAAATTAGTGTGAAGATATTCAGAATTAATGGTGTCTCGCAATTGTGATACTGTGTAGCCGTTCTTATCCAGGTCAATACTTTTCAACAAAGCATCAAACGCAGTAGTGATTTTTGAATCTCTGATACCAGTAGAGTCATCATTGCTGACACACCGCTGATATTTTTTTTAGATAATTGTTTATGCAAGATTTATGGCACATCACATCAGCAGCAAACACATCTTTCACGTCTTCAAGCGTGCTAGTTCTATCGAACACAGCGTCTTTAAAGTAACTTGTTGCTTCTAAGAATTGTTAGCTCTATCCATTTCACATATACAATGTACTGTTTTACATTTTTTTGCTGTAACTCTAGTGCAGATAATAAATACACTTCTTGGACAAGGTTTTTCGGCCAACAGTTCTTAGATTACGTTGGGTTGTTGGCGTCCCAGATACAGAAGGCGTAGATTGATCAGAACTGACTGAAACCTTATTGGACAATCGTTGCGACTTAAGTATACAGGGCCTATAGCATTTCATATGGTACACAATACATGCTATATTATCGTCTGTGACTGATACCATAATCTTGTCGCCCAAAATTTTCAATGCAGCAAGTAGTTGGTTTCGTCCAGACTCAGTGCCATGGAGTTTTTCACCTTTCTTACACTTCTTTCATAAAATGCACTCTGAGAGATCAGATTTTAACTTCTGATGTTTTACAGGCGATTGTTGCAGTTTAACATCACGTAAGCTTTTCTCTGGGAATGGGTTCATTTCTCTGATGTGGATTCCAGAAGTCTACAACGTAAATATTAATTGGATAGCAGGCTCAAACATCAACCTGAAAAAAACTGAAAGGCGTTATTACACCACAAAAAAATAAAAAGATTAAAAAAGACATAAATCAAATACAAATCATATGATAAAAACAGTCTCTTTACTTGTAGAGCCTAAACGGTCACTCCAATCAAAAAATTGGATAGGACCAAAATGATTCAGCGTTTAAAAACCAACATTTTTTTATCTCTTGACTTTTTTTCTTCAGATGCTTAGTTTTCATGATTTTAGCGATTTTTGAAAAGTTGTTTCAAAGCCGCCATTTTCCAAGATGGCGGCCAAAGGGACCACATTTGGACCATGTGACCAACGTTTTTTTACACCCCTAATGTACCTAAACAAGGTCCTGAAGAGAAATTTAGGGGACATCAATGTGCACACAGCATGTATGGTGGCTCCTCTACTATAGTATTAAAAAACGCTTAAGCGTATAAAATACGGATGTAAGCCTTAAAAAACTTAAAGCCCTAAAGGAACAGTTATTAGAAAAAGACATGTAAGCCATCAGCGTCGCACTAATACGTGTAAAAGAAGCTCCAGCTTGTTTTTTGGGTCGCTGGAGATTCTTTTACACGTGTGCGACGCTGATGGCTTACATGTCTTTTTCTAATATCTGTTTCTTTACGGCTTTAAGTCTTTTAAGGCTTACATCCGTATTTTATACGCTTAAGCGTTCTTTAATACTAATAAAAATAGGTAACGCCTAATTCTTAACATAGGAATTTAGTGTTGAATACCGTGTTGGGCACTGGAAAACCATCAACATCGATTATGGCCCCAATATAATTAATCAGATCAGTTTTCTGTCCATCTACAATGAAACAAATAATAATAGAAGCTAAGTACACTGATTACATTGCATTACGTTACAACAATAAATTTTGCTTCTTTTTTTGTACAAATCATAAAAAACACGTAGAAACCAAATTCGACAACAATACGTATTTACTCTACACAATCATGAAGTAAACAACTTTTAACCAGCAGTAATTTTTGAAATAAATGTAGCTACATCCGGCGCACATTTCACCAAGTTCTTCCATTCAGCAGTAGTCAACAAGATACTGTTACGGGGTAGTTGTTTCTGATGGAAATTTGAATAATACAATTCCTTAATACCTACATGAACAAGACCTCTGAACAAATGAACACTAACCTAGTGACGGTTACTCAAGGGCGCCCGGTGCTCTTTTTTTGGGTGATATAAGCACCTTCAATTTCTTGCTCGATAGCACCCCAGTACTGACCGCTATTCTCACCATTATTTCTCACACATTCCGTAGCAAAAGCCACCCATCTTTCATATTCTAAGGCAGTAAGTTTTCCCCATTCTTTCATATTAAGAAACACTTGTTTTACACTAACATGAGTATTGCCAATAATTATACAGCTAGTTGAAGGGGTTTTCACAGGAAAGTTATTTCTTATTCCTATGTACAGCTCATGCTTAAATTGTCTCAGATAAAGCACACGTAATCTATTTGAATCAGAGTGGCTAATAAGGTCAAAAAACCCAGGTTTTTACTGTGAATTTTCGGCAGTTTCTGCTCGACTTGTTCTCCGTAGGACAGGCGGCGCTCTAATTTATCTGCATTTTTGGTAATAGAGTCTGGAGTTGACTGGGCCACGGGCACTGGTACATTGTTGAGAATGGAATCTTCATTCCAGTACAGTAGTGGATCGGCCGGTCGACTGGAATTGCAGTATGGCTCTTGTTCCCATACCGGAGGTTCTTCCATTGTTGAATCCTGTTGGGGTGAGTTTGTACTGTCGACGGGGTAAGTAACAGTAGGGTGGTTCACCTCTCCTTGCTGGTCGCTACATGAAGTAGTGTAGAATGCTGTATGCTGGTTTGGTAACTGTTGTTGTGGTAGTTCGACAGGTGGTGGGGTGTAGAAAGATGATGGCCTAGACATACAGAGTTTTTTTGCTTCGATGTTTGGTTCAAACGTGACTGTCTTTTCATCTGGTGGGGTCCGAAGCAGGATTCTGTAGCCATTTTGAATGTTTGTTTGGAGGATGGCTAGAGTCGAATGGTGGCTACTGGGCTCAGGAAGTGTATTTATAAGGCACTGTGACGTCACAGATGGTACGTAACACCCTTTTCATTGGTTCAAAGAAAGAAGGCTTCTCATTGGCTCACTGACGTCACTAATTTTACAAGCCGGGGTTTCATTGGTCGAATCCAGTTGACGTCGCAGGTGGTATGTAACACCTTTTCACTGGTTCAAAGAAAGAAGGCCTCTCATTGGTCAAATCCAACTGACGCCATCTTGTTCTGCAGCACACTGTTTGGTCACGTGACTTAACGGTCGCGTGACATCATACATCAACTCTAGCGTGTACAGACATGTTGTGTACATGTACAGACATGTACCACGCCATCAATGTGTCATCTCTATGAACAAGTGACGCCATCTTGTTCTGCAACATCTTGATTGGTTAGAAGATGTCACGTGACTTCATCTGTAACATGTCACCTATATATCAGCAGTATGTACCAAAAAAAAAGTAATGTTTTTAGTAATAGCGTAGCTAAATTGACACAGCCTAGTAAAATTGACCAATACGAGTATTCACTGTCGGTATTTCTTCAACTAAATCTTCCCATTCTAAAGAAGAAAGATTAATTTCTTCATAATTTCGTCATAAACATACACAAGCATCACCATTCATCATATTCACACACACCCAGAACGAATAATTTTTGCTATCCAAAGAAACCCAATGTTCACCGTTTTCAGTAATAAAAGAACCTTTTAGTTCAATAGGTTTAGCATCCCAAACTAGCCCGTCGTAAATCCCACTCGCATTAATACATTTTTGAATTGATAAAAGACCCATTGAATTATTTTAGGTGCTGAGAGTTGGCCCCATTCCCTGGTAGAAAGTGTCACCCTCTCTGGTTTTAGACACACGTGAGTATCGGAATCACTCTTGCCGCAGTTGTTTTCATCTAAATTCCGTAGTATAATACATTTTTTCCTGTTACGAGTTTGCGTTACAAACACTGAACGGGTCACAGGAAAATACCGTCGTTTTCATCGCCCGGCCGAGCTGCTGCTTCCCAGTCCGACCCTGACACATCATCAAAATCCTTTACTGTTTCTGCTTGGTTTGCCGAATATTTCAATCTTCGTACAAATTGAGGTAAATCTGTTTTGTACGCCATCTCTTAGCTGAATTGGATACCTCTCGGGGGAAAAAAAGTGCAAGGTCAGACAGCAAATTATCCAACAGTTATTGTCTCGTTGAAATATAGTTGTTCGTGAAATTGTATTGAGAGTTGTTGTGACTGGTCCGAATAAAATTAATAACAGCTAATACTAACATAACGACCATAAAAACTGGAATGCAGACATGATGAGCGTCTACGAAGCTCAACCAACTACTGATTCCCTAACCTGCAGAGTTTCATAATATACTAACTTGACCGGAAGTTGTTGGTGACTTCTCGGCGCAGGCGCACACACGGGCTAAGTATTTTTCACGTGCATCAATCGTCACGAGCGCAACAAGCGAGATGAGGAACGGTCATGGTAGCCTAGTCTCAAGTCTTTGCAACTTTTTTCCGTATTACTTCAAAACCCGTCGCTATAAAGGAAGTTGTTGAGTAGTAACAGAGGAGGACGCAGCTTTATTGTTTCAATCTTGCTGTAAAAAACTAAAATTATGCTTTCAACCCAATGTATAGCCTTTGACACACGTGTGCTTTTTACCATGGCAACGAAATGTTTTTCACGTGCCCACTTTCGACACGCTCACAGTCCCAAGTCTCTGCCCTGCACTCTACTTCTTTTCTGTCTATTTTTAACAGCAAGGATCATTAAGTCCTAAAATAAACTTGTGAGTAAAGTGTTTGTATAGTTGCCTCTGCTCTTGATGCGTAGCATCATCCTGTAGTGAACCGCATGTAGAATAAATAACAAACTCACTCGTACCATTTTTCGACACGAAGCATAACAATACACTTACTAAAAACACGGCCGTTGTTGCCCTAGGGATTCTACTGCATCTGTTGCATCTGTAGCGTTGCATCTGTTGTTGTTTGCTTTTCGTGGGGGTCGGGGGGGGGGGGGCCTCGAGAGGTCCGCAAATCTTCACCCACGTCCTGCCTTATTCGCCTTTGGCTGCATTGCACCCTTACTAGGTATTCCGATTTCGAGTTTTTAAATAAAAAGCGTCGTACTCTCTCTCGGCCAATAAAGTTTTGCTTGTAAAGTATTCTTGCAAGAAATTGTTTTCCCTGTAAAGTAAAAGTTTAACTTTATTCCCAATAATATAGCTTATGAAGTACGCAGGCGTACGCCACCACAACAGGCCTCGTGTAGGATAGCAAACTTACACGTGCGGCAAGGAACACGCGCACGAAGTAATACAAAGCCCTCCCCGTAAATTGTCGCATTCTTACAACTTCTTGACTGCTACTGCTAACATTCTGTCTGTCTGGAAACCACAGCCGCCTAAATTATTAAATTAAATTAAATTAAATTATTTCTTTACATTACAACTCTGCTATCGACATTCCATAGTAGCCACTTGTTTCTCATTCACGGGTGGAAAGTTTTGATAATGGTTGCACGTGGCTCTGAGTGTCCGTAACCACGCCGCCTCGTATCTTTATCTTTGATTGTTAGATAGAGGGTGCCGCGCAAAATCGCCGGAGTCGTAATCAGATTACTGCCCGACTTGAAAAAGAGTAATAATAATGGGTTGGTTCTAAAATTCCGTCTCTTCCAGTATTCAATCTTAAAGTTTGCAACGAGAACTCTCAGTAATAATAAATAAAAGAGAAGTCCTTTTGCTTTAAAAAAAAAAAGACTGCTGAATTGCCTCTGCCAAAAATGACCACACTGCTTTTAACTAAGGATCGCGGAAAAAGTTTAGTGTGTTGTTGCACCTACTAGGTCGAGCGAGAAAAAATTCTTTAATTCATGTTGGTGGTGTACCAACCAACAGGGCCAACTGTGAAGAACTCCTGGATGAACAGCTCTTCTGCAATCTAGTTAAAAATTGTCTACTGCCCCTTTTTAAGGTTGGCTCGCCCTCTGTGCACTGGCCCAAACAAAATTAGCTTTCCTGTCATGCATAGCCACCCCCCTGCCCCCTTTTTTTCAAAATGGCGCCCTCTGATTGGCTGCTCATGTAAGGACATGCAAACTAGTGGAAACTTTTGATTCAAAAGTGTGAACTAACAAGATGGTGGCCTCTGATTGGCTGTTCGTGTAAGGACGTGCAAAAATCATTTCAACAGTGTAAACAAACAAGATAGCCGACCGCTTTACATCATGTGACAAGCACAATTTAATTTTTAATAGTCCCGCACTCGAACTAGGTGAGCAAAATGGTATCACATGTGCAGTTTAATTTTTAATAGTCCCGCACTCGAACTGGGTGAGCAAAATGGTATCACATGCTCCACCACCTCTAATCATCTTTAAGAACAACATCTAAGGTCTCCGTATCAACTAATCAGCACGGTCACGGGGTTAAAGGCGTCAATCACCAAACTCATCAGATAATCCATTGGGCGTCGTTCGATCCTGGCCATTGGCTCAAGAAAAAAAAGAAAATTTCTTCAGAAAAAAAATATCCTCTGAGGTAAAGCTCAACTCTAGTGAGCTGCGAGAACAGATGGATGTGATGTCACATGAACAGGAAGTTACGACACAGGAAGTTGGACTAGCAGGAACCGGAAGTGACGTCAGAGGTCAATGAACTATCAGAGGATTATCTTTATCTTATCTTTTCATCGGATTAGTGCGATAGTAGGGTCCAAAGTGGTCAAAAGACAGTCAACGGGTACCCTTCTCTCTCCAAACGTTTTCTGCACAATTGTAAAGATGTGAAAATGTTGATATTAATTAATCAACAGACGAGCACTTTATGATATATTAGTTCTAAAATACCAGCAAGCAGCACTTTTTCTTATTTGCAAGCCATGTTTGTTGAAACATTTAAGTTAAGTGTTTTTTTTATAGATAACTTTAGAACGGGTGTAGCTAATTACTTCAGGTTTGCACCATTGGAAAGCTGGTGAAAAAGGGTTAAAATGGTGAATTTGAACGTCAAAATCGGCCAATATTTAGCGAAGTTATCGTCGTTTTCGTATACATCTAAAAAAGTGCGGCTTATATGTATTCCAATACGGCACATCGGAGGTGTACATCGGCGGTACCGATATATCGGCATTGCCTCCGCTAACAGGCAATACCGATATGATTCCGATAATCGGCACATCCCTAGGCGTAACTAGGGTTTTGTACTGTGGGGGCAAAACTAGCCATTTGGCCGAATAATGTGGAGGGAGAAAGTAACAACAGCTAGAGGGCCTGGGGGCTGGGGGAGTGCTGTGAGCTTCCCCAGTGGGGTCAGAAGTTGTTGCATTTTTGGTATTTTCCAGCATTTAGTGGCCTTTAAAGTGCCGTTGGAAATATTTTTTTTTTAAAATCAGCTGTACTGACTGCATTACACCTATAAAAAAATTGTAATGCAAATCTCAGTCTTTCATACTGGATACTTATTTTTTATAAATAAAATACGTCTTCAGGATAGTCAAGGTTTTTTCCATCTATGCAACAAGTTACTTGGCCAATTTGCCGAATAAGCCTTCAAAATCTTACAGGGGGCGTATTGCCCCTCCCCCCCCCCCCAAGTTACGCCACTGTCTTGACTTTAAGAAAAATTATTTTGAGGGTGTAACGCATAGCGAACGACAACGAATAAGTAGCCTATTACTAGACTTTGTATTTCTCGAATGTGAAAGCAAGTCTATAGATACTGTGCTAAACTTCTCCAGTATTAAACAAAGAAATACAATGGAGCAAACACTGAACAGCTAATAGGCCTACCAGGGGCGGATCCAGAATTCTGTTACGAGAGGTGCTCTGCCCAATTTTTCATATGAAAATGCATTTTGTGCCTTAAAGGTCTTACCTCCCCGACTCCTTTTTGATAATGAAAAACTATCGCACAGTCAAATTCCCTTTCCTTTTTAAATGTATAATAAAAAAAATCCAAAAACTCTTTTTAAAAAATGTTTTTTTTTTGGGGGGGGGGGGCAGAGGGGGGGGGGGCACCATGCTAAATCTGCCACTGAGGTCTACTAAACTTTACAGCTAATTTCCGTTTGTTTATCTTGCAGTGTGCTCCTAAAAATCAAAATGTTTAAATTATTTTTAATCAGTTTTTAATGCCCATTCAATTCAGAGCTATTATTTTATCCCAGTAATGTTTGTTTACTAAATTTTCTCCCCTTCCCTTTTAATTGAGAAAAGGCGCATGTTGCTCAAAATATAATTTTTCGAATTAAGGCTCGAAATCAAAATGTTGTATCGGTGGGGAACTTGACTTTAGAGAAAGAGTGGCAGGAAAACTAGCTCCACGATGTAAACAAGTTGGCAACCTGCCAACGCACGCATGTACTCTTTTCTAGAGTGAGTTGGAACAGGCAGCTTTCCTGAAAGAATTAAATGAGGGGAGGGGAGACAGCTGTTGCCTTAGGGCTTGGAATTGCAGAAGAGGGACGGTAGTGTTTGGGGGGGAGGGGCTTATCTGGCCATAACTGTTAACATTTGCTGCACGGTGTGTTTTCAAGTACGGACGAAAATAGGATTAAAATTGTACACTGCATTGGTATAAAGGGTCTTGCGTACTAAGGACGATAGTAGTCATAGAAAAAAATGATTTGTTTTACAGGATTTTACAGCGAAGCTCTCCATGCGGGGAGGCAGTTTTTATGTTCACTTTTTTATATCAAATTTCAGCAAACAAATGTGAAAAAAAATTATAAATAAACACACTAACTTAATTTCCCTTTCCATCCTACCTAAAGCAAGCGCTTACAGGGTGTATGGTGTAACAACGATAAAGTAGCAGTGCAATAAATTAAAATAGTTTCATGCAGGCCACTTTCTACAAAGTAGGGAAATATAAATGCTGACTTCCGTAGCTTTTTTTGCAAACAAGTTTGCATCTGTATTTATTTATCAATTGGCTTAATCGTGCTCAATTGAATTCCATCCTATTCAGGGGCTCGTCACAAAATTAGAGTACGGTAGTCACTCTTGTTAAAAAAAAAACCGCGGCGGATCCAACCTGTAGCTAACTAACGGTTCATTAGAACCTCTTCCCTGCTTCTTTTTTTTTTCATGTAAGATAATTTTTTAGTTGATCGCAGAGGAATCCGTTTTTCTGTCCATAAGCCGTTATTTTCCTGGCCATAAAGTGTCCGTTTAACAGAACAAAAAAACAAGATAAGCGAAAACTCATCGAAGCGATCGCCGATCTAGAAACTGGGGCATATTTTTGTAATCCAAATCTTTCTACAGGGCATTAGTCTACGTGGTTAGACGCTGTTGTGACTTAGATAAAATAATTTTGAGATCCTAGCTATCTTGTGAAGGTGAGATCAGGAAAATTGTATCATCTTTAACACCAACATAGACGCCATCGACGGATCGAAGCACTTGTTGTTTGCTGGCACTTAAAACTGACAAATTGTTTCGTGATTGTTTAAGCAGGTTAAAGCATCGGACATTATCCAGGTACCACAAAGTTGAGTCATTTACTCTAACCGGGCAACATGTTTCCACCAACAACTTGGCCAACACTATGTTTAAGCGTTCACTTGTCAGTGTGGGGGGATCGGACGTTTTCAGCTAGAATCAAATATGGCGGCAATTTGAACGTGGTCATCATATTCATATTATTATCATCACGCGCAGGTCCGCAGTAAACGAAACCAAACCCGAAACTGAAACTCGTTCCCAGAAAGTCGCGAAAGGAAGCGTTTTGCTACAGTTCCTACAAACGCCACCAGGTAGCAACCTAAAACAGTCTGGCGTGCGCGGGCTAACGCGTGGGGATGCAGGCACTGTGGGAGACTTATTCCAAAGAGGGTCCCGTCCCTCGCCCACAGAGTGGGCTCACATGTTCGTTTGTTCCTGGTATAAGCAATGCCAGAGCCGAATACCAGGAACCACACATCGCTTTTAAGTTTTGTTAGTACCACACTTTACGTTGGGTTTCTTGTTTCTCATATTTAAACAAGGTTAGCCATCTCCTTTCTCGCTACGTGTGGTGCTTTGAACCAGTAATCACATGTCGCTTATTATTTTTGACGAATATGAAATATCCTAAACGCAACACACTCTGCTCTCTGGATCTTCCCCCAGATATACGCTTCACATGGGTTTTCTAAATTCACTTGTTTAAAACATTACAAACGTCCGTCCTGCTCTGTACGCTTTTGCATTTGTGTACAAGTCTTACCGGCAGTTTCGCTACTCCTAATTTTTGTGTGTGTCATGTTTAATCTACATATATAATACTCGGAGCAGGCAGCCAAGTCACCGGCCACGCCATTCCGTCGTTCGATCAAGTACCCCACCCTGTAGTGCCATCTGTTGACGGGATTCGCCTTCAAAATCGGGTTGGGACACTTTTCCAACGTCTTCGAACAGATGACGCCACTTCCCAAACCTGCCATGTCGCCGTCTATTGACGGGCTTGAACTACAAGTTTGGGTTATAGCACTTTTTCCAAAGTCTTCGAAGAGATGGCACCACTTACCAGACCTACCGCACCGTTTTTGGGTTCGTATTTTGGTATTGTTGTGGTCGCAAAGCGGCCAACAAAGTTTTAGTCGCGTGGACTGTGCTATTGTCAGCGTTTGAGCTAAAAAAAAAAAACAACAACCCGTGTCTACTAAACCAGACAACTTTAAACCAAACGACAATTGGTTCCTAATTTCGAGGCGAAATTGGCAGCCTGATACGATGGAAAGGCGCATTTATTTCCTAAATGTTCACTTCCAGAAAGGAGTTGAATTGTTTTTAAGTGGGCGGCAACAATCGTTGCTTGCAACAATGTCGCCATGCACGGTATCGAGGTGAGTTGTTTCAAAGGATTAACTTAAACATATGGTTACTTGCTTACTGAATGCTGGATTTCTCAGGGCTTTTTTTTTAGCCGTCAGTCAAACATACGCATGCGGACTTACCGGGGCTGCTCAAAGGGTAATGTCACCGGGCGGCGTCTTCGTGGGCTGCGGGAGAGGGTGCCAGGGCAAGTGTGTGTGGCGGGCAATGCGCGTTACCGAAGTGAATTGGTTTCAACGGATTAGCTTAAACATGGGATTACTTGCTTACTGAATGCTGGATTTTTCAGTGATACGGTTTTTTTTTAGCCTTCAGTCAAACACACTCCAGCGAATTTTCCGGGGCTGCACCAAAGGGAGAATGTCACGGGACGACGTTTCGGGGTGGGGGAGGCGGGCAAGCGTGTATGGGGGGGGGCGGTACGTATACAAATCCGGGGGAGGGGCAGGAGTGTGGGGATTGGGGGTTAAAGTCATTGTGGGGGGGGGGACATATGTGGGAGCTATTCACATGTTCGGTCTTCGGTTTGATAAATTTAAAACCAAAGACCAAACACCTGAGGTGCCAGATGGGGGGCAGCATGCGCACGGGCACAACTAGTCCACGTAATAATTCTGGATCCCGGCCGAGCTGATAGGAAAAGAGCTTAGAAAATAAAAGTTAAAACAATCACTTTAATAGCTTCTCATTGTTTCCGTGCACGTGTAATGTCTTATTTATTTCTTTATTTAATTTTACAGGAGTCTATCAGCCTCAGCGCTATCCAATGTCTTTGCTACGGTGCCTAACAATTCCTGGTGCACGTGCTAAGGATTGAAAACTATCGTCCAAACCGTTGATTGTTGATGGGTCACGGTTGCTCAGCGGATAGAAAGACAATAGTGGTCAGTAGAACAGTGATATGAGGATTTGTGGTTGATTTTCGTGGTATGGATTTGCAGCGGGGATTTGTGGTTGAGATATCTGGTTGTGGTTTGTGTTTGTGTTGATTTCGTTGATTTATTTTTATCATTTGTACTTAGGAGCGTACGGTGTAAGACCACGGCTTCTGGGAAATAAATGAAATGAAAGAATCCATGTTTCAGCTAAATGCGTATAGTTTTAAATCTAACTAAGCTACGTTGTTAATTTAGAGAGGCCTCGAAATAGGCTGCTGGAAACTATGCAATGGCTTATTTAATTCGCAGATGAAGGCTTTCAGAGCTGAGCTGAATTGTTTCAAAGTGGACAACAACAATCACTGCTGAGCACGAGGCTGATCATTGCTATCTTGCAAAGAAGTCGTCAACAATCAAACCTCTGTAAGTGAAACCTAAACAATAATGAGCCATTGTTAGGCCGCCATAGGCCGCCGATTTACTTCTTTCCTCTCCCAGAAAAGGAAAATGCCAAAGCAGCCGTGCTAAATGTTTCAACTTTTGTTCTACGAAAGGTTATTTATTTACTTTCCACAGAAAAATTGTTTCATGCAAAGATGATTCAGCACACACATTTCTTTAAACGGTGCATCCTGTGATTTCAGCCACTGATTGCGCAGATTCAGTGACTGAGGTTGGCAGGATGGGGGTTGGGAAGAGGGAAAAGGTTCGTAAATGTTTAAAATTACGCCCTTTTCAGTCCGTTCAGTAGGATCCAAAAACACAACTCCTATTTGCTTAAGTGTGCGGGGAGTGGGTCTGTAAACTTAATTCATGACCGGCCCCGTGCATAGCAAACCGTTGATTGTTGATGGGTAAAATGAAATTCGCAGCTGAGAACGATCCTATGGCTTATTTAATTCGCAGATAAAGCCTTTCAGAGCTGAGCTCCGGGAAAACGGGAAAACGACTCCCGGCTGCGTTGTGCCCGGGAACGATGCTTGAGCATGCCAATTTTTAAAACGGTGTATCCAGTGATTTGAGCCATGGGATATGCGCTGATTGAGTGGGCGAAGCGAACTGTTTGTCAGCCAGTGTGCGCAAAAATTGGATTGAATAAATGTAATTCTGTGAAAGCGTTTCTTAGCCAGTGTGCACGAAAGTGGGAGTGGGAGTGGGAGTTTGGAGTGGGGGTGGATCCGGGAGGGGGCGGGGGGGGAGGAGAAGTGGGTCTGTAAACTTAATTCGTGACCGGCCCCGTGCATAGCACGGGCTTCCTCTATAGTATTTCCTAAGACTTACGCCTTAACACCGAGCCACTGACTCCGTTCTTGAGTCTCTTTTAAAAAATTGATAGGTTGTTTTGAAATAATGCTTTGCTTCACTGCGATTTACCATTGTCCCCAAGCCATTATTGCCGCACGTTCCCGAAAACTTCGAAACATTCCTCGGAAAAAATCTGTCAACAGTCGATGACGTCACGTGTTGTTGCGGTATTGTTGCGTGATTGTTGCGGGTGCTGCATTTTCGTTAATTTGGGACATACAGGACTCTCCTCGTTTCTTAAAAATACCCCTAAACTACGAACGGATTAATTTCCTTTCTTTCCACACCCTTCTCACATTTTTAGCCTCCTATTTCCAGAGGAGAAGAGGTACATACGTACATATATACAAGTCCACCGTAAGTTTTTAATGGTTAGAAGACCAGCCACATTGCTCACTCCGTTGGCGTCGTCTTGCTTCGCTCGAGGAGACATCCTCTCGCAATTCGTATACTAACAAACAGAATTTGGCTCACGCCCAAAGACTTGGATAAAGAAAATGCGTTAACAGCAATTCTTTTCCTCTTTTTCTGATGTTTCTGATGAATTTTGACTTTTTTTTCTGCCTAAGGCTCTGTTTGCCCTAGTCACATAAAAGGAAAAACCGTCCTTCACAAAACCATTCCTTCTGAATTTTTTGACTAAGCTGGGTGGGATTAGTTTTTTTTATTAGCTGCCAACGAACTAGCAACAGATTTGTGTCCTAATTAGTACACGAATCTGTCAGTTGTTCATTGGCAGTTTATAAAACAAAAACTAGTTCACCCAGCTCAGTAAAAAAATTCAGGAGGGTGTGAATGGCTTTGTGAAAGAGGGTTTTATTTTTTTGTGTGACTAGGGAAAACAGATCCTAAGGGGAAAAAAGTCAAATTCATCAGAAAAATCAGAAAAAGAGGAAAAGAATTTCTGGTAATGAAATCAAATTTAACCCAAGATCTGGTTCTCAACGAAATTTGTGCGGAGGTTGGGCAGCGCCAAAAAAATTTAAATAACAATTTAAAAATTTTAATTCAACAGAAAAATCCAAAAAAGGGGAAAAGAATTTCTGGTAACGGATTGTGCATAAATAAGGCGCCATTTTGTTGCAACTTTTGACAATGTTTTAGTTTTTGAAATTGGGCCTTAATGCCGAGGGGTGATGGGTAGTTGGTTTTCTAAGTGCAGTTAATATGCCAGAGGTCTTTGAGCATGATCACATGACCAGTCAGTGTGTGTTTAGCGCTGAGGCTGACGAGGTGTCTGCAAGAACAATGCCTCAGGCTACAACAGCCCCATTCACCCCTGAAAACTGGCCCAAATCCAGTTAACCTAAGACCAACATTGTCTGGAGCCTAATGGGTCCTCCTTAACCCCTGCCTCATTCAAAAATTTGTTCAGAAGTGGACCCAACATTGCCTGGCCCTTTTGGCTCACCTATCTTCTTAAATGTGGCCCAAATTCAATGAAAAACAAGCCAAAAACATTGTCTATGGTGTCATTTTTCCCTTGTTATTCCCTAAATAATCTACCCCCCATCAAACCCTTTACAGGACCTCTTGCGGACTTGTTGAAATTATTAACGCACCCGTCTGTAATTTGAGGGTACCACTGTCATTTCTTAACGATTGAAAAACATTTAACAGTAACTTAGTTGCAGCCAGCATTGTCAGTCACACTATAATTGGTACCTTAAGTACTGTCATTTTTACTGGCATGGAAAAAGAAATTTTGATGGAGGCGGACTCGAACCAGCAACCATTTGGTGCATAAAAGATCAAATCTCACTCAAGATCTGGATCTCAACGAAATTTGTGTGGAGGTTGGGCAGCGCCAGACAAATTTAAATAGCTTAATTTGTTTTGGGATTGAAGGTCAAGACAGGATCTAACAGGTTGGCATTATTTTGAGTGCAGCTGGGTGTGATAACCTAATTTACACTTGTTCCTACGTTGTTAAGGCCCAAAATCCAGCTTCTAGCCTCATTCGTAGCAGGATGTTGCAGGATGTTAACGACTCTTACAAGATACTTACAAATGCTAGAAGTTTAAATAACCATCCATACTATAAGAAAGTATTCATTCGAAGAGAGACTACGTACCACCAAGAAATGCAAGAAATGAAAAGGGAAGTAGCAGCAAGAAACAAACAACGAGAAAATGTGGTGATCTTTCGTGGCAAAATTGTTCAAAAATGCAGTCGTTTGTGACGCCCTGAACCTAGGATACAACCCCTTACTACCCCTTTACTGTTCTGTCTGCTTAATGCTCGCTCTGTTAAAAAGAACCACCTTTGTGAATTCCTTGCGTTTCTAAGTACTGTACATCCTGGTATTGTTTGCGTAACTAAAACTTGGCTTAACACTCTGCTCCCAGATGACGCAGTGTTAACACCTGATTTTGTGATGATTGGTTGTTTTGACAGAGGCGAGAACACCACAGGGGATGGTATAATGATTACTGCCCGAAATTACGGCCTCCAATTGTTATTGATCCCCATTTAAGCGTACTGAACTTGCCTGCAAATGTATTCTTATGTGTGATAACTTTGAATTCCCACTAGTGTTAATTTACAGACCACCTGATACGTCTGTTGAACTTGACAGCTGGTATGCAGACGTATTAATGGAGCCATCCAACAGGAACAAATGCATTACTGTACGAGATTTTAATCTCCCCTCTATTAACTGGAACTAGGTATGCTGATCGGGCGTGTAATTCTCCGCTTCTAAAAGCTTTAACAACATTGGACTTAATCAAATGGTGGATTTCCCTACCAGAGGCAAAAACATACTTGACTTGATATTAGTCAAAGATGATTCCATAATTTCGGATAACCACAACCTAGGTCCGCTCGGGTCTATAGACCACGATATTGTTTCTTGCGTGATTAATGCTGATTGTGGTATTAAAACAAAAAAGTTTACTAAACTAAACTAAAGTTCACAAAAAGTTTTGCCTAAACCAGATAAATTTGTAAATGATGGAAGTTGGGCTGTCATCTACCAATTGGTTGACAATTCCTCCTGAAGAGGCATGGGAAAGGTTTCATGACATTATGCAGTTGTGGTTAATGAATTGTAAAGTTGAATTTACTCCCAAAAACTTTAAACTTCCATGGATGTGGAATAACGAACTTTTGCATATGATTAAAAGGAAAAAAATTCCTATGGAAAAACATTAGATTATATTTAAAAAAAAAACGATTTCTACAAGAACATCAACAACTTTGCCTCACAATTTATCATGACAGTAAAAAATTTAAATCTAAGTACGAACTTGACTTAGCACTTAGGACTAGGAGTGACTGCCAATCTTTTTTCAAATATGTAAAACGGGGTAACTCATCCTCTGCACATATTGGTACGCTCTTAGACCTCAAAGGGTCAAAAGTGACAGACGCACAAAGAAAATGCGAAATACTGTGTAACCAATTTTATACTGTAAGCATAGCAGACAATGGAAATCCTGAGAGTCAGAATCCGAATTTGTGTATCCCACCAATTGTTATTGACGAATCAACTGACGCAATTTATAATTTGCTCATCATTGTATGCGTCAAGTCTAATAACAATAGTGTAATAGTAGTTTATTGCAACTGCAGCTGGACTGAACAGGGCTCATGTAGGCCACTGACACGTAGCAAACTTAAAAAAGGTAAGCAAAAATCTAAAACCTGGGGTTACTCATACGGTGAGATTAGATCACGAAAATGTGTGCCATGTCTAAAGCTAACTATAAATCGGCTGCTGGGCCAGACTTAATCACTGGTGAATTTTTTTAATTTGTTGCGAAAAGCATTTGTTCTTCTTTAACTATCCTTTTCAATAGAATTATGGAAGAATGTTTTGTTTCCCCTTGTTGGCGTCAGGCTTTAATTATAAAAAAAAAAGCTTGTATAACACACAAATTAAGCGCACACAAACATGCACTTCTATATGGACACACACACACACACATTAAACATTTCAAACACAAACTCTGTTCACTTTCTGACATAACCATTGAGTAAAAATGGTCCATCTTCCCTGGAATTGGAGCTCAAATTATAGTTCGTTGCATTGGAGTGAACTCTAATCCGTTTTTATTCGTGCACCTTCTTCGGCTCTGAGTATGGGGATATGAGCTCTAATGTTTTTTTTCTAAATGGCGAAGCCATTTTTTGTTCAGTTAATTAAATTAATAACTTGCTCATCATTGTATGTGTCAAGTCTAATAACAACAGTGTAATAGTAGTTTATTGTAACTGCAGCTGGACTGAACAGGGCCCTTGTAGGCCAATGACACGTAGCAAACTTAAAAAAGGTAAGCAAAAATGTAAAACCTTGTTACTCATACGGTAAGGTTAGACCAGCCGTCGGCAAAAAAGCCCCCGAAGAAATCGCCAGTTGAAGGAAAAGGGCACAAGGAAATGTAAAAAGTACACAATAAAAAAGGGATGAAAACCCAAAAGGCATATTCCCATCATTATTCGCTGGTGTCTATAACAAGCTTAAAAATAAAACAAAGTCACAAACTCGACAAAACTCTGATATTATCAAGTAAAAAATGATTCATCAGTCAGAAGGGCTGAAGTCAAACCAGTATAAAATAAGGAAACAAGATTCGGTACAATAGTTAAGGCCGATATCAAGTGCTTATACACAAGAAAAAAATTCTTTCAGGTTGCCTTTCAGCAAGTGACGTTTGAAGGTAGCAAGATTAGAAGCTCAGTTGTAACAACATTATCAGGAGGTCAATTCATGTTTTTACGATCTAATTTGCAAAACAGAATGTCCAGCAGTCACTATTTGTCTTACTGACGATTAATTAAAGTGAATGGCCTCGGGTTCTTTCACCAGTGCATAACTAAAAAATAGTGCAAATAGTCAAAATCCATTAACCCATACAATAATGAAAACTTTAGATGGAGGTCATCATGAAGTCGATGTAATTATAGTGAGTCTATAAAGAGAGTATTCTAAATCGCTCTTTGTAAGTTTAATTCCAGAGGCCACCAAGAGCTTTAACAAACCTTTGCTGGACAGATTCTAAAATGTCAGTGCACCAAAACAGGTGTGGTGACCAAACAACACTTGTATACTCTATGAGACGTCAACAAAGATTCTTCGTATTTCTATTACCAGAAGTAAATCTTTTTTGACCGTAACGGCCCTTTAGCGTGCCAACTTAACGACGTTATGGCAGTATGTACTAGATTTGAGGTCGTCTGACATCCAAATCCTGTAATTCTCTATTTTTGAAGGCGTTGGTTGAAATGGCCGCAACGGATATCTCGGGTAGACAGCTCCATGGCGGAGTAATATAGTAAAAGAGTAATATAGTAAAAGTAATATGCGTTCGGAAGTGCTTGATGTGAGTTCTTTGTATTTAATTATAGCAAGAATTTATAGAATTATAGGCATACAACAGAATACTAGTAGCCACATTTTCTAGTTGTTTTACAGCAAAGGAGCCTTATGACTATACTTCAAGGGGAGTATGGAGAATAACTTAATGTTTCTCTCGTTTATGGGTATAGGTCCCATTAAAACTTGTACTACCCTGACCATAATGCTTTCTAGTCACGACCTATAGCAGGAATAAGACTCCCCATTCAGTCGGCAAAGAAACGCAGTTAACTTAAAGTTGAAGAATATTAGTCGTAAAAGGATTTCTCCATGATATTAGACAAACATAAGCAATGAAACGTCGTTTATGGCAAAACCAGTATTGCTAAAAGCTCAAAGTGCGAAGCATTTAGAGTGAGTATGTCATCGTTTTCTTTTGTCATTAGTTATGAGTCAGTTTGGGGGATAAAGTTGTTTTGACTGTTTATTTAACAACTTGTTTTTTGAACATGAGTTGTTTTTTTTTTTTTTTAATCCTATCTGCCTAGAGCCAGACCTTCCGGAATTCGCACAATTTTATCTGACCTTGTTGTTATCGAGACTGGTTGGACGTTTCACAACTGACGACCAACATTATTCAAAAGCGATTAAGTATATGGAAAAAATTAAAAAATAAGAACCAAGGATGGTAATAATGTCCTATAACTAACGATGACGAGAAATCTAGACAAGTTTAAAGAAAACCGTCAAAGTACATATTTTTTCCCGCAAACTCGAAAACGAGCTTCTCGAAAGACACAGTCTCGAACCCCAATCTCAAAATATACAATTTCGAAAATCATAAATTTCCAGTACACAAATCTGAAACTCCACAACCTCAAGTGGACAAAAAAAACCACATGAAAAACTAAATTAAAACTGCATAGAAATGGCTTAATGAACATGAGCAAGTCGGCTGTTTAGATAGTCAGTCGAAGTCACGCAGAGCATATTCTGAAACAATTTTACTTATGCCGTCTGATTGGTTAGAGTAATTCAGCTGTTCTTTTATTGTATGATTTAATTTAACTAGTATTTAAATTAGAGAATGTGGATTTCGAGATTTTGGATAGATGAGATTGAGGATTTCCGAGATTTGGGGTTGTGTCTTGCGAGATATTGATTCTTTGAGATTGTGCCCACGACCCCTTATGAAGGATGGTGATGGAGTCACAATGGACTAATAAGGAAAGACATATTAATAAAATCGTGCCAAAGTTAAAAAAATATATACGTTTACTGTAGTACATTTCACATGAAAAAATAATCTGTATAAATACTAGGCTAAGGCGTTGTACGTGCTCATATTTGAATTCCTTAATCGTTTAACATTACAAACTTTGCTTAATGTTTCAAGTGAAATTGTAGATTGTAAGGTCGTGGCTATTGAGCCAGCACTGTTGAGCGATACCAGAGCGTGAGCGTGATAGATGCCTGAAAAAGGTGATCTGGTCGATGACTGGAAAGGGGACTCTGGCAATGTCAATGTCAGTCTGTGCAAACCAGGGTAATGTGAGAGACTACAAGGCTCCTCCAGCAGCTATGGGATCTAGTCTGGCCTTGTAAGTTGGATAAAATTTACGGCTAAATGTTCGGTCCTCCCTCACTCTTCCTCTCTTAGGGTACAGTAAGAGATACATCAAAATTATACTGTATAACTATTTGTAGATCGTACATAAAAACTACCATTAGACAGTAACACACAAATTTCTACTGATGGCTGGCTGAAACTTGTGTCCTATGAAATTTGTTTTTTTTTTTTTTATTTAGATGGTTTTCTTATTGCAGCATCACTGAGGAAGAATGAGGGAGGCCCGAAAATTTAGGAATAAATATTTTAACTAAGGTGAACTACGGATTTAGTTCAACGTATTTTATACGTTGAATTTGTGGATTTATGGATTTATGGATTTAGTTCTACGTATTCCGAAGTGTAAGGCAGTACAATAACCAAACCATTAGAATGTTCTACCTCGACATCTTTCACTTCACGATTAAATGGTGTAACTAAAACACTGGAGAGGCATATTTATAAAACCATAACAATATAAAAAAAAAAGTCGTACATAATTCGAAGTTCGTCGTGGGATCGATCTCGTGTTTGCCTGACTGGCAGCTGACCACTCGGACCATTGTGCTGAGCTTATACACGTTGTTCGGAGTCCCAGGGAACCCCTCACAAGACCCACAGTGCGTGTTGGGACTCAATTATTTTTATTACCCGGTTTTTGCCTCTCAGTTCTCTTTTAACAATGTAACGATGCAGGAGAGCAACAATGAAACCGCCATTGTAGTGCTGAGAGCCGACCTCTTGCACCAAAATGGCGGATTGGCTCTCAGCCGAACTTAAGAAGATGAACATGGAGAGATATCCTCGCCTCATTCTCTAGGACAAGAGGAAAACTTCTACTACCTGGTTCAAAAATACCAGTAAATTGTGTATTTCTACCGCCCCCCCCCCCTTTCCTTATGAGGGTGGGGCTTGGAAGTTAAATAAGCCAGCCATGCTTTTGACTTTGGCTGACTGCTCCTTCCAGACAAATTCTAATAAACTGGAAGCCTATCGTGCTTCGTATCTCTACCCTAGACTCTTTGAAACCTTCCTTCCAAATTTAGATGTAACGCTTTTGGCAAACATAAAAATGGCATCCTTGCTATGATAAGAATGGATTCTCTTCCAATAATGGTACAACCTGGAGGAAGGAAGCCCGCCTCTCTTTGAAGTGTGAACTTTGTAATTTGAATTGTGACGAAGACTTACGTCATATTCTTTTTGAATGTCCAATGTATTGCCATTGTAGGGATGCTGAATTGTTAAATTGGAAAAGCCTGACATGTTGTCAGACATGGAGGCTGACGTGAAGCAACTTTTAGAGGACGTGTGTATGTCGGGATTGATAAGGCCACGAAATGTTAGATTGGGCCTGGTGTCTAGTAGAGCGTTTAAGGTTATTTGTGAAGAGGCAGAGAAGAGGGGCATCTCGCAAGACGATTTAAAATTGCACGGCGTGGTGGATGGTGGACATGATGTGGGGAAAGAAGATGGTGGACATGGCAGTGGTAATGCAAACAATGTAGAAGGAAACAATGGCAGAAATCCTATTGTTCGACAAAGTGCGCCTAATCCAAAAAATTTGGCTGCCGACGTAGATGCAGTTCTGTGTACCTTGGTGGACAAGAAATTGTTGTCCAGTTCAGACATAAACACGGGCATTGTTTCTGAAGAAGTTTTCGCACTGGTGATAGCAGAAGCAAGTAAAAGGGGAGTCTCGGAGCAAGATATTCGGCAGTATGGAGTTGACATACATCCAAGAGCGAAGACAGTCGATGGCGGCAACCGCCAAACCATAGATGAGAAAGAAAAGGCGAGTGTGCGTGGCGATTTGTTGAGAGAAAAGAGTGAGGTTCTACAGTCAGTGAAATATTTATTTTCAACAGCTGTGAGCAGAGGACGGGGATTTGGCACTGAAGACGGTGATGAAGGAGAAGAAAGTTATGGTGCTGCTGTGCGAAAGTGTGCCCGAAATCAGGAACTCCAAGCCCTTACAAGACTGTATAGAGGCACGTTAATAAATGCAGACATGACTAAGTCTCTAGTGTTGATCTGTGGCCGGGCGGGATTACCCTACTCAATGACACAAGTGGTGCTAGCTGTAGAGCTTGTAGTTGGACAAGGAGAAGTTTATGTAATCTGCCCACTTCGTGGGAGTAATGCGTTTGATGTTGTCCTCGAGTCAGCGGCGGCTAAGCGCAAGCTGTTAGAAGCGAAGTTGGAGATTAATGGCTGTCCTGTGCAGGTTTTTGATCTCCATGAACAGCGTTTGGAAGCGCGACTACACTGGCTTCCCTATGGTGTGAGTGTGGCTGACGTTAGTAATGCTGTGAGTGACTTCGGAGAACTAATTGCACACTCGTTTGAGAAACTTGTGATTAGAGGGCGGACGGCTTGCATATCAGGTGTACGTAACATATGTTTTAAGTTGAGAGAGGGGAAAACACTGGAAGATGTCCCTGACATTCTTGTTGTTAAGGGAATCCCTTCATTAGTCGCGATTGCAGATCGTACACCCTTGTGCCTTCGCTGCAAAAAACGCGGGTGAGGTCATAGTAGCAAAACGACATAACAGCAAAACGACATAACAGCAAAGCGACATAACAGCAAAACATGTTTCCGACATAACAGCAAAACGACATAACAGCAAAACGTCACAAGAGCAAAGTGCAAAAATCCACGTTAGCGTCATAACAGCAAAACGACAGTACAGCAAACGTCAGTACAGCAAAACGTCACAATAGCAAAACGACGCTACAGCAAAACGACACAACAGCAAAACGTCACAACAGCAAAACGTCATAACAGCAAAACGACAGTTCAGCAAAACGTCATAACAGCAAAACGACAGTACAGCAAAACGACAACATAGCAAAAATTTATCAACAAAACCGTCATAGCAGCAAAACGTCACAACAGCGAAACGTCACAACAGCAAAACGTCACAACAGCAAAACGTCACAACAGCAAAACGTCACAACAGCAAAACGTCACAACAGCAAAACG
>JAHWFP010233131.1:21381-33716 GCA_023313725.1 Lithobius niger | reverse complement strand
CTTAAATGTGGAGGACTGGGGAAATTGGGGAGGAAAGGAACAAATTTTTAATTGATGAGCTAAAGATTACTTACGGAGGATTTGGGATCGAATGAGGGCTTGGAATGAAATTATTATTATTACTTAACCGCCAAGGCAATGCACATGCTTAACAATTGATTTGATCACGGAATACACAACAATACAGTGAGTGAGTTTTAATAATAGAGGCAGGGCACACCTAAGATCGTCATCCAGGCTCAGCTCAAGGGAATCAAGATGCTGGGTCATCAGTCCCAGCATCAGGTCGTCCAATATTGACGTTTGCAGGAGCTGAGGCAGGATGAGCCACTACAGAATATTCTGACAAGCCATGATCCCTCCATGGACAGGACCGGAACTACCCAGAATGCGAGCATGCCCCTACGGGCATTCGCATTCGCATTTTACAGACTGACCCGCATCCACACCACACTCGCATGCCAACTGGCATTCACATTCGCATTCAAACTCAGTCACAGCCACATTCGCATTCCCGAATGCATTCGCATTCATACACGCATCAACGTCCAACCGTTTCTCAACCCACTCGAATGACACAGCTTGTCCCGATTGTGACGCCATGACATAATCAACTCAAGACTCAAATCAACACGACCAACGACAATCCTGCTCGTCTCTTATGTGGTTAAAACCCACGTTTTTAGTGAAGCTCTCCAGAGCAAGAGGTTTCATGCTGCAACTTGGCCTGACTGTGACTCCGTCACACAATCAAGTCAAAATTCAAGTCTACCAGACCGCTAATACATCTGCTGATAGCCTATGTGGCTAGAACCCACGTTTGGAGTGAAGCTCTCAAGACCAAGAAGTCCCACGTTACACTATGTCTCGATTGTGACTCTGTCACATAATCAAGTCATGACTCAAGTCAACAAGACCGTCAACACATCTGCTGGTCTCTTACGTGGCTCAACACACGTTTGCAGTGAAGCCCTCAACACCAAGAGGTCTCAGGTTACGGCTTGTTGCGATTGTGACTCCGTCACATAATCAAGTCAAGACTCAAATCGACAAGACAGTCAAGACATCTGCTTGTCTCTAACGTGGCCAGAACCCACGTTTTTTTGAGTGAACCTCTCCAAACCAAGTGGGTTCATGTTGCAGCTGGACTCGATTGAGAATCTAGCATATAACCAAATCAGGAATCAACTCCACATGACCGCCAACATATCTAATTGTCTCCAACGTAGCTAGAACCCACGTTTTGAGTGAACTCTCAAGACCAAGAGGTTTCACGTTGCAGCTTGCCTCGATCGTGACTCAATCACATAATCGAGCAAAGACTCAAGTCAACAAGACCGCAAACACATCGACCCGTCTCACATGGGGCCTAAACCCACGTTTTGAGTGAAGCCCTTAACACCACGAAGTTTTAAGTTACAGCTAGTCTCGATCGTGACTCGATCACACAGTCGAGCAAATAAATACTCAAGCCCAGAAGAGCGCCAAGACACCTGCACGTCTCACAAGTGACTAAAATAAAAAATAAAATAAAATAAACCCACGTGTTTGAGCTCCTGACCAAACAAAGCACATGACACCACGTTCTGATTGAAGCTCTTCAATCCTAAAACCTGAAACTCGCCCTAGACGTATGGACGCTACGTTTTGAATAACTCGTGTGTGGCATGTTGCTGACACGCAGTGAGTGAAGCCCTTTAAACCAAGTTTTCAACCACTCCTCAGCCGCTCATCACATACGTGGCATCGCTACGACACGTTGACCGGAGTTCTCCACACCACGAGAGCAACAGCTCATCCCAGACGAAACATGCTGAAACCACATTTCAGCAAAACTCTTTAAACCAAGGTTTCTGCAGCTCGTTTCACAAGGAGCAATGGGATGCCACGTTTGACACAATCACATAATCGAGCAAAGACTCAAGACCCGATCGATGCCGCCACTGGCTAGGGGTGGTCACGCCTCATCCAGTTACATTCATTTCAGTTGGCCAGGAAGTCAAGACAGACGTCGTCGTCTCGACTCACATAATGAGTGAAGAATCAAGCCATCAAGGGGTCTGTCACACAGCTAGTCTCTGACAGCTGGTTTTCACCTAAGCACCAAGAAAGAAGTCTGTGCCCATTCCATTCGTGACTAAAAACTGACGAAATGACTGAAGTTGCAAGCCAACTGATCTCACCCAGACAGCTAGTCTCAGACAGCTTGTCTTCCCTTGAGGACCAAGAAGGACGTCGTTTTTCTCTTCTTAATTCCGGACTCACTCTCACGTTATGAAAAAAATTTTCAAGCCATCATGGGCTCACTAACACAGCTGGTTTCCGACAGCTTGTCCCGACCAAACAAAACAAAACAAAAATTCAAGAAGGCCGCGATCATCCCATGTCTTTGGTGACCTGCTCTCACGATATGCGTGCTGAAATCAAAATAGAGACGAAGACAACCCACGCAGCCCATGACATCAACGTGATCATATGAAGAAATCCACATGTTAACGTACGAAATCGACATCTTGAGCTCAACACAACGCTATCCTGTTACAAGAGATTCAAACAACAGCATCCCGATGGAAAACCTTCACCTCACACTTGTGGTGCAACACATCAAGACAAAGACATGCACTACACGAGTTGGGAACAATTTTCACACCCAGGACTATTGTCAACCCCACTCAAGCTCCTGCCCAAATTCTGGCAGAAGAGAACTCGAACCAACAGCCTCTCCCTATCAATTGCCCCAACTTGGCCCGCACCACCATGATTTTCACACTTTCTTCTCTAACTTGTGGGCGATCCAAGAACCATTCCACCCATCCCGGTTCTTCTAACCCGGAAGGGTACAAGAACCTACCATAACCTCGAAACGTCACATCTTCACGCGGAGCAACTAACGCCTGACTCCTCACGAAGACGACACCCAAAGATAAGGCCACCAGGATCGCATCTGCTTCATTCAAGTCATCATCCAACATGATCCAAGACAGCCATAGACAAAGTGGCTTCATTAGTGAAACTGAATATAGACAATTCCCCCTTTAGACGTCTTTCCACAACTCCTGAACCCCATCTTCTTGGAAGGCCTCAAAGGGTCCACTAAACTCGTCTATCAATCCGCAATTAACAACCCGATTCAAGGCACAAAGAAGCACCCATCTCACCTCTGATCAAATCCCAGTTCGAGATGGAACTACCAACACTGACGAACCTCCCACATTGGGACTTGTCAATCGTCCTGATCTCTATCCTGGAAGGCCGAAAAACCCCTAGCCGAATAGCACAATGGCCGCCACTACCAGGATGGAGCACCCCAATCATTCCGTCTGGCTCTTCCCACTTTACACACCATCGCAAGAACACCTTTTAGAACGCCACCATGGATGCGGAACTCACTGACAATGCCTGCCCTTTCGAACACTTCAATGGATTCACGGTGAGGCACCCCCCCCCCCCCCCCCCCCAGAAAGCAATGGAACTTCAAATGGAGTTTCCTACATAATCCTGGGGCTCCCAGCTCAAAACCCAAGGGCACCCGCCACCGAACTCTGACGAGGTCTAACTATTAATGCAAAAATTAAATTAAAAATTGTTTCTATTGCTAGGAAAATACATTACCATACTCACCCTACCTCCCCTCTTGAGTCACCTTCTGATGAACCAAGAGAGAATAGATGCAGTCGCTCTTGAGCGAGCTGTATTTATATGGAGTTGACCTGTGCGGATGGATGCAGAAGAAAATCTCAAGGTAAGAAAGCATCAAGCGGAGCATAGATGCAAAAATTAACAGGTAATGTATTTTCTTAGCAATAGAAACAATATTTAGCTGACCTGGCTGGGGGCCGGCAAAATTCCCTTTTTCAAATTCCGAGCTTTACTGTTGAAGCTGGTAACGTCAGGAATCGATCCATGTTATTTGTTTTAAAATATTCAAATATTACCGTCGGCGCATTTCACTTTGTAATTTAGTATGGACCGACATTGGGTTATTGCTCAAAACGAATTCTGGGCGCACCAATAGAATCGTGTTGCTCTGCTGCTGCTGCTGCTGCTGCTGCTGCGTGTGCGTGTTTTAATCCTTTTCTGCCCCTCTTTTCGCCCCTTTCTTAGATTTTACCCTTTTATGGCCCTCTTTGCAGCCCTTTCTCTTAGTTTTTACCACATTTTATCTGAATGATCCTTTTATCTTGGCGGGTGACGTGTCTTGAAATGGCCTACATTTATGATGAACCAGATTTTTTATATTCGAAGAAAATATACATTACCTGTTTTAATAGCATTTTCCCACTTTTGAGCTAATAATCCCGTAGAATCTTGAAAGTTGTCTTCCCTGCCAGGCTCGTATAGTGAAGCGCAGTGGTCCCCAACCTTTTTCAAACCGCGACCCTATAGTAGCAGGCTGCCGAGAAACCTTCGTTTTCATGGCAAACAATTTTTTTTTCTCGAGCACAAAAACGCAAAAAGACCTCGGTCTTCTCCCCTCCGCCATTTTCTCAATAATGGACTAAATCGGCCAAACTTGGAACCCCTTAATAGCCACACTCTCCAGCTACAGACTAGGGAAAACCAAATCCCAAAATTCCATCTAGAAGCTGCACAATCTTCATTGGAAAAACACTCCAAACTTACTGCAGCGCTCACCACTTCCGGCTGCCCTTATTGAAAAGTCGTACATTTGTATTTTATTTTCGTTATTTCGTTTCGTTCGTATGCACTAGCTTAGTTGTGAATTAGGAGGGGCTTCCTTAAATGGCACTTAACCTCAAATACATGTTGATACAGACATTTTAAGTGTGATATTTTTTTATTGTGTTTGAACGATCGCAACTGCTATGAAAAATTTCCACTAAGATCAAAAACTGTCTTTTAACTTAACAGTTCACTATCCAACTTAACTAATGCGTTATGGCATTCACTAAGCTAGATTGTTTATTCATTTTATGCTTTTATTATATATTCTTTTACCCCCAGAAATGCTACTTAGTCCGAAACAATTCGACATCGGCAATCACCGGACACGAATTTTAGTGTAAATATTTTGCTTCAAATCTCCAACCAAAACTCCGACTGTGACCATCCAAATGCAACAACTAGCTTTTCCTTCTATTAAAACAGTATATCTTGAAAAGATCTGTTCACAATGCCATCCCAAAGTCCGTCTGTGGAATAAACCCCGTCCCCCCCCCCTCCCAACCTAGTTGTGGTGTGTAACACTGCAGTCTCAGTTAAAGCTAGTAAAATTTAATAGCAATGCTTTATTCATTACACAAGCCTCTCTACTAAGCTTTAACATGTGCCATTTCACAAAGTACTCCTGTAAATATTCAATCCATAGTCATATTTTAATGCAATTGAGTTACTCAATTTGGCCGATCTTTACAATGTCCCTACTCCTTCAAACGGCTCTGCACCAAAACCCTTTGCCAAACCGACTTTTCCATTGCTCTCCTGGCCCTCCACCAATCAGACCCCCCGTAGCTCTCCTCGGCGTCCGCGCATTGGTCGCCAAAATCCGATGCTCCAGCATAAAAAGCTCCAGTTGCCCTCCCCCTACGGCTCAGTCAGCACAGCTCACAGATCTCACAAGCTAGAAGGGTCACGCCGGTCGGGAGTGGAGATGTCACGTCCGTGGTTGCCTTGCCGGGCAAAATGGTAGTGGTTCGTATGTTACTAGTTTTAGCTAAAAAAAAATGTATCTTCAGAACCCCCCAATTCTAAATTCATAGTTTAACTTAAACTAACTTCTAGCTTGTAGACTTTATAGTTGGTAAGTCATTGGCATTTCTGGCCCCCTGCCTTCCATAATGTAAGAGTAGGCAGGCATCTCTTTCTAAAAAGCCAAGTTCATTCTTTGTTCATTTTAACAAACTTAAATGTAAACAAAGGGACGGTCTTCGTGGATTCGGGGACAAATAACTGTTGGACGATTTGATCCAAGGTGAAAAATAATTGTTACGTATAGTTGCAACTTAGCGGACGTGGTTCAGCTTGCTTGGGTATTCCTGGATTGGAACCCAATAAAAAAATCTTCTTTTCTAGTCGAAATTTAAGTGTGTTTAAGAACTAACAAAATTGTTCTTGTTCAAGTGAATTACTAAATTGTAAATTCAATCAAAGTGTTTTTTCAAACTTGTTAAAAACTGACTAGTCAACTAAATGTAAAAAGTGTTTTCTATATTAATTTTCTGATGTTTTAAAATAAAAACCAAGAGTTTTAAACTTCAGGTTCGTTCCCTAGTGGATTAATTGTTTTAAGTGTAAATTATTATGTAGCCCATTTTAGCTTTATACTTCGTTTAAACAATTAAATAATTTCCACCATTGGTGGCAGTGAAATTACGGTAGCATTAAGGTTAGGCTTAATAGTTAGGACACCGACGCTTTATTCCCCATGCCGGGACTGTAGCCCATGCTGTGCTTATTAACATAAAAAGTGGTGATAACCACCAAAACTTGATGCTAAGAAGTACTCATCAACAAATGATGTCGGGGGCTTTACAACCACCTCAGCCGTCCTTTCGTCCACCGTTACAAATTGGTGGCAGTGATGGGATGAATAGGTGCGGTTTGTTCTCTTCAAGCGTTTTCCCCCCTGCCATACTACGATGCCATGGATGCAAGCCACTTCCAACTAGATGTCTGTGGTCCAAACAAAAACGGCTACGAAGTAGATGCCTGTGATCCTATAAACTACGATCACGAAGCAGAAGTCAGTACTGCCGTCAAAAACAGTAAAAACACCGCCCAGCAGCAACAACAACTGTCGGCGCCAGGAAGCAGAAACCACCGCTTCAGTATGCTGAAATGTCCGCCAGACGTGTAATGTCCCAGTACCCCCACTTTGTGTGAGGGGAAGCCGTCCGCCAAGGAATCAGGTGCTCCATCATACCAGTTCAGTGGACCTTGAATGCCAACCCATGCCACAGTGGAATAGACTGCCCCAGGACGTTCTTATTCAAAGTTCAGTGCAAGGCTTTTGGATACTACGGTGGAACTGGAAGGACTTGACTGACAACACAGCGATTGTGTGTAAAGGGGTAAGTGATCATAGGACATGCTTAGAGGCCGCCAAGCCGAGTATTGTAGTTAAGAGCATTTATGTATTTTAGCTATTCATATACCAGAGTGCTAGGGGTCCTTTAAAATGTATTTTTATGTGCAATCTTACTGTATTTGGGAGATTTTTAATAATTCGCTCTGCTCAAAATTAATGTAAAATTATTATGCGGCTGCATTTAATTTTGGTTTAAATATAAAAGCTTTAGTTTGAACCTGTCTTAACGTTAAAAGTAAAAATGTCAGAAAACATGGATCTTGACGAAATAATTAAAGATATCCAGTACAAGGAGGATCTTAAGAAGGCTTGTACAAAGTTAGGCCTTACTGTAAAAGAAACTAGGCATGAAACAGTCACAGTTTTTGACGATAATTTTTACGACGAACTAGCAAGTCCTACTGAGAAACATGAAGCCACTATGCTCCAGAAAAAAGAAATAGCTGCTAAAGAGCATGAACTTGCATTAAAAGCTGAGGAGCTTAGAATTAAGACTCTAGAATTGGCCGAAAAGTCATGCCCACGAATTAGCTCTTAAAGATCAAGAGGCTCAAATTCGAGACCGAGACGCCGTAATTAGAGACCAAGATAAAGATGCTTTAATTACCGAAAGTGCAAGTGCTGTGGAATTAGCCAGACTAGATAAACAGCTTGAATTAGCAAGCCTACAAGCTGCCAATGGTAATGTTAACCCAGCTCCTACCGGATCTCACGGCACTCCCCCAGCTCAACCAAATCCAGTACCAAAACAGGGTAAAGTTGCTGACGTATTTCGTCTGGTAAGTAGGTGGATGCCCAAAACTGAAATAAATAGTTTCTTTAAAATATTTGAAAGAACTATGGTTAGTCAAAAGATCCCTAAAGATCAATGGACAACAGGTTTATTACCCCTCATGGGTGATGTTTTAATTAAAGTTTGCGACCAGCTTTCCGACACGGAAATGCTCTATTACGAGGTAGTCAAAATTAAATTGCTTGCCAGATTCGTACAAACCAAGGAGTCTTTGCAGACTCAGTTTCGTTCACTTGAAAAAGACCCAGAAATGCAGTAACACGACTGCGCATTTGAATTAGAAATTTTGTTTTGTAGGTGGCTAGCTCTAGCCAAGGTTAACCGGGATTTCGACAAACTTGTAAATCTCATGCTCTTAGAGCAATTTTATAGATCTTGCCCTAACCAACTTATAAAGTGGATTCCCGATCAAATAAAGACGGGTACGTTGGCCGAAGCAGCCCAACTATGTAACGAGTTCACAACTAGAAATAAGCAGATCGCTAACGAAACTGCTTCCCGTTCTGGAAAAACACAACCTAATGTTGCACCGTCAAGTCAAGGTTCTGCCTCCAGAACTCAAAACAACCAACATGGTAATTGACGTAACCATGACTCGACAGCTAAGCCGGCTGGATCTGTCGAAGTAAAAGCAGACCACCCTAGTTAGGACTCTGCCAGTAGCGAAAGCGCTAGTCTAAACACTAACCCTAATATAGATAGAGTTAGGCGTTGCTACATTTGCATATCCCCCCAACATTTTCGTAGTGAATGTCCGGAACATAACTCTAAACCTCAACAAGCAAACGCATGTTTCCTTGTCGGAAAAATACCCGTGAAGTTTTAAAAACTAGCACCCTTCCAGGTAACAGAGGAAAGCGTCAAATTAATATTTTGTGCGATTCCGGTAGTTCAGTGTCCCTCGTTAGCGCTAAACTAGCTAAAAACTGGCCCGTTTGAAGCGAAAAGTTCGATGTCAAACTGCTTTAACTAACGTAGTCGTTAAGTTGCCCCAGGTTAACTTGTGCTTGAAATTAACTAATGGTGCCGTGCTAAAAACCATAGCTTGTGTCTTGAAGGACAGTAAGTCAATCTTTGACGTTGTGTAAGGAGTCCCCGGTATTAATTTATTAAACCAAACTCTCGAGCCTAAGGTAAACGTCACGTGATTCTGGCCCCAGCAGTAGCAGCCATAAACTGATCTGCCCGAGGGATTGGTCAAGTGTCAATTAAGCAGTATAGAAGGGAAAACGCTTAACAACCCCCGCAGTAAGAATGACACAGTCTCATTAACTGCTCCAGCCAAGCAGAATGCCCAGAGCGACGCTATCGCTAGTGGCACGCATCACTTTAAACCCCTTTTAAAAGCAATAAAAGATCGTCCAAACGATAAGGTGGGCGTTGCAGGGAAACCAACTACAGCACCAGATGAGTTTAACAGGACTTCTAACGGCAAAATTAAACGAAGTTTGTCAGCTAATGATGTAAACAATAGTTTTGTCATGTCCGCAAAACCAGGAATTAGCGAAGTTAGCTTTACCGAGTGGCTTAATTTACGTAGCAGTTCGTCCCCTGACCTAAAGTTAAAAACGAGCAGTTCTGCCAAACTAAAACTCTGCAGTAAACGTGTTCCCTTTAAATGCTTTGATTTTTTTCTAGAGTTCGGTAAAGTAAAATTGCCTGAATTTTAATGTAACTTAACTTCAGTGTAACAGTAACAGTGTTAAAACTCAAACTTAAACATAGTTTTTTTTCCCAGTCCCATTTTAAAAATAGGACCGATGTTTTCCTGTGAATTCTATGTCAGTCTAGGGTGGAAATAAATGTATTATTATGGCTCTAGTACTGAATAGGTGTTCTCAGTGAAACGGAGGTTGTAAAACCTAACCTAATGTAGTTTTTTCTCTAAATTAGTTTTTTTTTTGCAATTAAAAGCAAACCTTACAAGGTAAATTCCCGTACGAGTTTCTTTTAAATAGTGAGTAGTTTGTCGCTAAATCCTAAAACTTCAGTCTACTGTACGAATCTGGAAAAAAACTTGTGAATCCTGCTGTGATAAGCGGGCGTTTTGTTTAAACATTTAATTGTTAAACGTTTCGTTTCAGTACAAATTGACTGAAATTTGTATCTTCATTCTTAATTTTGTTACGTGTGGTTTGTTGGAAGTAAGCTTACGTCCACAGCAAAAGCAACTTCCAGTTATTTCCCGTTTTGGCCTTCACACCTAAATTTTAAGTGCCTATGCTTTACTCCCCCTGTCATTATCAACGTTTCCCTGTGTGGGAGAATAATTACAGAGATTGTAACGACACTAATTAAATATTCATTAGAAGTATTCTAAGGGAATTGTACCTTGTCCCCGGTTAGTTTTTACGAGATGTCTGTCTCACCTGTGAGTTCAAAAGGTTAACTCTGTCGATAAAAGGTTGCTGCGTTTTTTATCCATAAAACCTTCCAGCATTGTATTATTTTTTTTTTAAGTTATGGGTTATACCTAAAAACCCTTCAGTGTCAAATTTAAACTGTAACCAAGTTGTTAGGTAACCTTAAACTATTCTAGTGGTATTAGTTGCTGTTAAATAGAGCCGGCATTCTTCTATGTGTTCATAAAATATCCTTTTCTAACCGCTATCGCAGCCTAGGTTAAGGGTGGACGGCGAGGTGTTTTTGGCAGTTTCACAGAAAAATCTACAATTTGACATTATCCAGACTCGCGAGAACAATTAAATTGCGGGATGCCTCATTTGACAGTTTTCTTTTACAAAAACATGACCTTGTAATTTTCTAAGAGAAAATAGTGTTTCCTTTAATTTAAATATGTCTTTTGGCCAATTTTCTGAATGCTTGTACGATTTTCCTGCACGAAGCAGCGCGGACAGCATTTAGTTAATAGCAGCAAAATTAGTGTTCTTAACTTGTAAATTTAACTTTTTTACTTAAAAATTTTCTGAGCCACAAAAACGTTGGTTCCCCCCAAAAATACAAAACGGTGAAGGTAATATTTTTGTAAACAGCGTGATATTGTGACAATTTTTTCATAGTTTGGCGGTCTTGTTTCTGCATAGCTTGTGTGCACTAACCCTGCTGTTCTAGCTTTTATTCAGAGTTCTAAAGAACCCTGAATATAATCCTATGTGTAGGGGCAAGTAATAGCAGGCCGCCGAAAAACCTTCGTTTTCATGGCGAACACTTTTTTTTTCGAGCGCAAAAACGCTAAAAGACCTCGGTCTTCTCCCCTCCGCCATTTTCTCAATAATGGACTAAATCGGCCAAACTTGGAACCCCTTAATAGCCACACTCTCCAGCTACAGACTGGGGAAAACCAAAGACCAAAATTTCATCTAGAAGCTGCACAATTGTCATTTGAAAAACACTCCAAACTTACTGCAGCGCTCACCACTTCCGGCCGCCATTATTGAAAAATCGTTGTACATTTGTATTTTATTTTCGTTACTTCGTTTCGGGCAAAAAGCCCATATACACTAGCTTAGTTGTGAATTAGGAGGGGCTTCCTTAAATGGTACTTAACCTCAAATACATGTGGATACAGACATTTTAAGTGTGATTTTTTTTTTTATGTTTGAACGATCGCAACTGCTATGAAAAATTTCCACTAAAACTGTCTTTTAACTTCAGTCCAACTATCTAACTTCAGTCCTTCTATCCAACTTAACTAATGCGTTATAGCATTCACTAAGCTAGATTATTTATTCATTTTATGCTTTTATTATATATTATTTCACCCTCGGAAACGCTACCATCAGTCCGAAACAATTCGACATCGGCAATCACCGGACACGAATTTTAGTGTAAATATTTTGCTTCAAATCTCCAACCAAAACTCCGACTGTGACCATCCAAATGCAACAACTAGCTTTTCCTTCTATTAAAACAGTATATCTTGAAAAGATCTGTTCACAATGCCATCCCAAAGTCCGTCTGTGGAATAAACCCCGTCCCCCCCCCCTCCCAACCTAGTTGTGGTGTGTAACACTGCAGTCTCAGTTAAAGCTAGTAAAATTTAATAGTAATGCTTTATTCATTACACAAACCTCTCTACCAAGCTTTAACATGAGCCATTTCACAAAGTACTCCTGTAAATATTCAATCCATAGTCAATATTTTAATGCAAATTGCAAAGGCCTTTTCCCAAAGTTCACTTGAGTTAAACTCAATTTGGCCTATCTTTACATGTCCCTACTCCTTTAAACGGCTCTGCACCGAAACCCTTTGCCAAACCGACTTTTCCATTGTTCTCCAGGCCCTCCACCAATCAGACCCCCGTAGCTCTCCTCGGCGTTCGCGATTTGGTCGCCAAAATCCGATGCTCCAGCCTAAAAAGCCCTAGTTGCCCTCCCTCTACAGCTCAGTCAGCACAGCTCACAGATCTCACAAGCTAGAAGGGTCACGCCGGTCGGGAGTACAGGTGTCACGTCCATGGTTGCCACGCCGGGCAAAATGGTAGTGGTTCGTATGTTACTAGTTTTAGCTTAAAGATAGAGGGGGGGGGGCGGG
>JAHWFP010233131.1:9516-21281 GCA_023313725.1 Lithobius niger | reverse complement strand
GCTTGTAGACTTTATGGTTGGTAAGCCATCGGTATTTCTGGCCCCCTGCCTTCCATAATGTAAGAGTAGGCATCTCTTTCTAAAAAGCCAAGTTCATTCTTTGTTCATTTTAACAAACTTAAATGTAAACAAAGGGACGGTTTGATCTTTGTGGATTCGGGGAAAAATAACTGTTGGACGATTTGATCCAAGTGAAAAATAATTGTCACATATAGTTGCAACTTGGCAGTCGCGGTTCAGCTTGCAGGGTATCACTGGATTGGAACCCAAGAAAAAAAATCTTCATTTTCTAATCGAAATTTAAGTGTGTATAAGAACTAACAAAATTATTCTTGTTCAAGTGAATTACTAAATTCAAGTGAATTGTAAATTCAAGCAGAGTGCTTTTTCAAACTTGTTAAAAGCTGACTAGTGAACTAAATGTAAAAAGTGTTTTCTATATTAATTTTCTGATGTTTTAAAATAAAAACCAAGAGCTTTAAACTTCAGGTTCGTTCCCTAGTGGATTAATTGTTTTAAGTGTAAATTATTATGTAGCCCATTTTAGCTTTATACTTCGTTTAACAGTTAAATAATTTCCACCGTTGGTGGCAGTGAAATTACCGGTAACATTAAGGTTAGGCCTATTAGTTAGGACACCGATGCTTCATTCCCCATGCCAGGTCTGTAGCCCATGCTGTGCTTATTAACGTAAAAAGTCGTAATAACCACCAAAACTTGATGCTAAGAAGTACTCAACCAATGATGTCAGGGGCAGGGGCGTTACAAGCACCTCAGCCGTCGTAGCGTCCGCCGTTACAACCCCCCCATAAAAAAAAGTTTTTTTTATGGGGGGATTGTAACGGCGGACGCCCCTCAAGGAAATTCCCCCCCCCCCCCAAGTAAATTCCTTCGCCCATCAGTTTCACAACTAAGGGGTCTGGGGGAGTGATGTGAGGTCTCCCAGCGGGATCTGGAGCGGAGCCCTGGGAAGCCAACGCTTTTTTTGCATTCCCTGGCACAAGGTCACGCCCACAAAGTTGTTTATAGATTAGAAAGATGAGTTGTTAGAATGGAAAGATTATAATTAGAATTAGATTTTAGAAGAGATAAAAGTACTTGCAAATAATTAATTTTATTAATGATTAAATTTCAGGGAAAAAAAGATTTTAAGATTAAAATATTTAAAAAAAAGTAAAATAATATTTTTCCTGTTTATGTTTCGCCACCCCAAATGGGGTTGCGACCCATGGGTTGAAAACCACTGGTATAGCGCATGCGCTGGCTTGGGTCTGCCCGCAGCGTTCCGTTGGCATCATTACTCCTAGGGCGATCGCCACGCGTCGTCGCTTTCTGAGCATCCGCTGCGACATTCTGCATAGGAGTCTATGTTCCCCTCCACATACTACCGTCCCGCGGATGGACAATACCGTCTTTTCCACTTCAGTGGTGGCCGTCCCCATGACACTGTCGTTCCGTCTCCCACTGGTTTCTCGAAACCAAAGGACGTTCTGCATGCCGACATTACACGGATGAACGGTACCTCCGTTCCTACATGACACGGCCTTTTCGCTACCCAGGGTTTCGTCCCCTTCCGTTTACCACCGTCCCACAGATGGAAGATACCTTCGTTCCTGTCCAATTCCTTCCGCCGCCCTTCCGCACCGCTGTTCCACTTGGCCCCTAGCGCAAGGCGGATTGTTTCATCGTAGAGTTTGGGAGGTGCATGAATCAGTTCTGACGAGCAAATATCGTTGTCCTCAGTTCTCTTTACCCCTTGCACCCTGCTTTGCTCATCCTTTTTGGATTAGGTCGTTTCACCACTTGCTGTTGTTTACTCGGCGAGGTGGAATGTCCCTCCGCACCGCCACCCTCTGCGCGGCCTACTGCACAGCCCTATTCTCTACTAGACATTCCGTCGATGCAGCCCACTCGTTTTTTTTTTCTAATTTACATTCCTTCGTTCCTGCAGCTCTCCGCCCCTGCGGGGAAGGGAGAGGGAGCACGTGCACCCAACTAGGATCGACAATATTATGTCGTCCTACGTTCCTCCTTCCGGACCTCGGTCTGTGACAGGGAGGGGAGGAACTTGCTACCTCTTACGACCAGGACCCACTGAGCATTCCCTGCGCAGCCTCTTTCTTACGTACGAACCTCCAGGACGTGCCTTCCCTAGTTCCCAACAACTTCTGCTGTCGATTGTAAACGTTCTCTTTCTCTACTGGCTGTTCCGCTTTACTAGTCCGAAGATCTCCATCCGCATCACAACCTTACTGCGCATTCGTCTGCACAGCCGCCGTCATATATATACTGTCGGACGTGGCAGTTCGGCTCGTCTACCGTCATCTTGGGTGAAAAAAAAAACTATTTGGAGACACTCCGCCCGGCCCGTGGTCCACATCCCACCCTACTTCCTATTCCGTTCCTTGGGCCTCTTCACACCTCCGGTGTTTGGGGTGTGCTCTTGGTTCCTACCCAGGTCGGCTCGTCGATTGTTCTGTTTGAACTACACAGATTAATTCCATGTAACTACTTGGCCGACAAGCAACGCTGTTCCGCGTTCTGCCTGCCCGGACCAACTGCAATTGCTCCTACTGCTGTCCTGTTCTTGACGAACGTATGCTCTCTTTAGGGAACGGCTTCACGTTCCCCATTTCACTCCTCGTTCCCCCTACCGGTTCTCGATATCTAATAGGGGGGGGGGGGGACTTGCTCCCGTTGAGAACGGCAGCATCACGTTCTTCCTCCTATAAGGCCTCGGTCTGTAGAAAGGAATCATGCACTTGCCTCTATTAATTAGGTCCAGCAACATCACGTCCCTCCCGTCATCTTCCTTCGTCCCTGCCATCCCCTTAGCACACACCACCGCAACTAACTGAAACAAGGTACCTCCCTTCTGTCAAATCCCATCCACGTTTTCTCAGTTACTGCCACAGTGGCCTCTTCTGTAGGACTACAACTAACTCCTCTGGATTTGTCATCGCATTCCTCCCAACCTTCGGGACGTTTCGCAACTCAACAGTCCAATGAGCTGCTCACTTCATCCCATGTACATGTTCTTTTGGACTCTTCCATTCAACATTCCAAAGAGTAAAACTCTGGTTTCTGCCTACGCTTCGCCTTGGCTTGCTTCCATACTTTCAGCACCACGACCTTCCATTTGGGACACTGGTCCCTCTGCCTCCGCCTGTTCCTCTTGCGGACGGTGACTTTGACTTTTGTTACTCGCCAATTAGACCCTTGCATTTCAGCCGAACCTGGCCCTCCAATCCTAGGTGACTGATCCCTTGGTAATCCCTATCGAGGCAACACATCGTGCTCCAGCCTCGCACGTCGCGCCGCAGAAACCACTAAAACAAAAAGCACCAACTGACGTTCCGCCTCCACGTTCCCCTAAACGACCGAAACTCCCAGCAACTGACGCTGTCCCAGAGGTTGCCGGAGGTTCTGGACTACACTCTCAAAAAATATAGTTTGCCTCCTAACATGAGTGTTAAAACTCAAAACGACTCGTTTTCCCTTCGCACCTCCGCATCGCCACAATATGCCTCCTGTCGCTGGTGATCACGCGGAGGATCCCATTCTGCGTTCCACATCCAGAAGAGTTTCTTCATCGAAACACCCTCCGCTGCTTGTTCCACCCTCACGTTTCGACACGAAGTCCCAAGATGCTGTGCCTCTGCTCCAGCTCGTTCCGTTCCCTGCAGCATCCGTCTTAATAGAAGCACTCGTACGGAGGCTGCATTTCTCTGTCAAGGAAATGGAGGACTTAAACTTCAATATCAATTTCGTTCTCAAGATTTGCGGAACTTTTCTCTACCCAATATGCTTCCCTACCCTCCGCTTTAACAGACTTACCAACCCTGCGACATACGGTCGACAATGCGGACAAGTTACAGGCAGAAAATGCGTGGACTAAGTGCATCTAACGACGCCTTAACTGCTGAATTAAAAGATCGTGAACAGGAAATACAATTCTATGAGGTTGAGTTACGCCCTCCTCCGCACACACCAGAACTAGCTCTTCCCAATTCTGTCCTCACCTCCTTGGCAAGCGTACTATCATGCCCACTCCCGTACACTACGCCCACACACTGTGCCATCCCTGCTGGATAACCCACCCACTACCGCCGAGCAGTTCTTCACTCCGCCGACTCCAGTTCCCACTACAACGTCGGTTGGCACCTCGCCTCCTCCACCTGCTCTTGACGATGTTCCTACACCATAAAAAGACTCTTCCGCCGCTAGTCCGTTCTGAGCACCTCCTCTCCATCAGTATGACAACATATCATCCGATGTTCCAATAGCCACATCTCACTCTCTAAGTCCAACATGCGTGTCTGTATCTAAGTCTTGACACTACGCCTACTCCTGCAACGCACATCGAACCCAACAGTGATCCCTCCGGTCCACCTCCTGTCTCCGGTCTGGCAACAAACTCTGCAATCTCCACTTATGTCCACTTCTCGAATTATTCGGTGTGGCAATTTTACAGTGCCCCATCATTCGTACCAGTCTTTCACGGCATCAATCCTGACACTAAAAAAAAAAATTGCTGACGGGAACCTACCTTGCTCCCCGTACCGTACTAAGGCTACTAGCGTAGCCTTGGGATTCAGAATGATCCCATGGTCATCCTCACACTCCGTTTCAAAAATACCTCCGACATTCTTATGGGGCAGCAAGGTGTCCGCTTCTATCGTCCCCTTATTAAGAGACGATAGTGGAAACTTTCCCCTCGCTTGCGGCTTCGCCTCCTCAGAGGTCTCACCACCCATTCCGCAAGAAATGAAGCCAGTACGACAACTACACCTAACCACCACACCGGAACCCTCCCCCTGCATGCGTTCCTACACCAGTTACCAACAAGTACCATCCTAGGTTGACGTTCCTCGCCTCAACCACATACCTCTGTTCCAACGTTCCGCTCATTGAAGATGCCTCAGACTTGCAAGATCATCTTTCTGCCCACAAGGCAAGCTGTTTTCAGCAATTATGCTTGATTTCCTGCTTTGTACCCGTTTCATGTTAAGACCCCTGCATGCGGTATACAAAAAAAAAAGGGGGGAGGGGAACCGAGAGCAACCGCACTCCCCAATCTCGTCCTAGATTTTGACTAAGCAACTTACCCCCGAGTCTTGCTTTTTCCCCGACTCTGTCGGCACGGTGAGAGTGGTTGGGAAAGCAGGGGTGTTTTCATCAGAAAAAATTCCTTTCCTAGGGATGCCAGCTCGTACTGGGGAAACTTGAACCTAGCCCTCCACCATGTGACAAAGTCTGCTATTAAAACAGGTAATGTATATTTTCGTCGGCTATAAAAAGACTAAAATTGCAGGGCCTGAACCTGCTTAATTTTAGTTTTTATTGCCAACCGAAAATATACATTACCTAAATTCCTGCCCATGCGTCCCCTCCATGAGCTAGGTTCTAGAAGGTGGAGAAATGATGCCAGCGGAACACTGCGCCGGAGCTTATATAAGCAGACCCAAGCCCACGCATGCGCTATACCATACGAGCCTGGCAAGGAAGACAACTTCCAAGATTCTAGAGGATTATTAGCTCAAAAAAGGGAAACTGCTATTAAAACAGGGAAACTGCTATTAAAACAGGTAATGTATATTTTCGGTTAGGCAATTAAAACTAAAATAAAGCATGTTCGGGCCCTGCAATTTTAGCCTTTTTTGTTCATCCTGTATATATATATCTCGTACAGATTGATACATTCTTTCGCTTCTTTTATCAAATGCCTTTATTTACAGCAATATTTTTTTGGTCCACAGGTTCATAAATTGGTCAATTCACAGTTGAGCTGCAAGAAATGTGGCCGTCAGTTTTGGAGCAAGTCGCACTACGTGGATCATATGCAGCTACACACACATAAGCAATTGAAATGTGATGTTTGTTTGGTAGGCATGTCTACTTTGCTTCAGTTACGAATTCATAGAGCAAGCCATTTTGCCATTGTGCGCTCAACTACCAAAAAAGAACTTAAAACTGCAGCAACTGCCAAACATGTTTACGATTGCAATCACTGCCATGAACTTTACCCATCACTAAAAGATTTTGAAAATCACTGTAGCATATTAAACTTCAACGCTCCCACTTCTGAAATCTGTGTAAAAGAAAGAAAACTGAAGGACACTAATGAATCTATTGCCTTAGAAAGTTGTGCAGAAATCTTAGATTCTAGTGCTACAATTACAGAACCTACCGAAGCAGCTGGGTTACCGGAAGAGGCAAAAGAATGCCGGGAAGTGGAGTACGATTCCATGAATATTAGTGATGAACCTAAAGAGTTACTGAAACCCTCGATTAATCGAGTTAAAAAGAATCCATGTGCTGTATTGGATTGTACACGGTCATCTCCAAATGACGTCGATCAATGTCAGAAAAACACAACTACTACAGGAAATGATTTTTTTTCTGAGCATGTATTGCAAATTCCAGAAGAAAAAAGGAGCTCGACTGACCTTGCCAGTGCAAACCCTGAGGTCTACTACAAGAACCAACTAAATACCAAGAAAAATATTTCTGAGCCCTCCAACACGTCGAAATACACAGCAGAGGTGAATTGTCTGTATAAAGCTACGGAATATAGTGCGGAAACTACCGTCAATGATAAACACAATAATAAAAAAAATGTCCGCAGTGTTACAGTATCGGATAATGTATCTACATACAAGTCTGTTAATGATGCTACCAATAAAAGCTTTCTTCCTGCAAAATCTAATTCCACCACTCCCAGTATGCAAGTACGGAAGAAACTTCAAGTTCAGCGAAAACAATTAAAAGAATCTATTGTAGCTTCTTCTGTGCAAAATCTGGGTGAAATGATCACCCCAAATGAAAAAAAATATTGCAAGTTTTCACCTCATGAAAGAAGTTTGGTTGCCATGTATACGAAACCATTTAAACTTAGCGGGATCTCAGAGTTATCGCCACATATATGCAGATTTTGCAACAAAGTGTTTCACAGACCACAAGGAATTGATAATCATTATTTAACTCAGCATTCGTTGCAAGAAATTGAGACTTTGTCACTGAAATCTTCAATTGAGCAGAGTAACGAGCCAATAAATGCAGGGAAAAGCAGAGATACAACTATTAAACGTGTGAAGACCAACATAGTAGGTAATTTACAAGGCACTGTTGCTGAAGTAAAAGCACACGATTCTAAATTATGTTTATTTTCTGCTAAACCAAAAAGCACATTGGGCATTTGTTGTTCAGATGACGTGCCAGATGTGAATACTGCACAAATACTGTGCCAGGAATCTGTTGAAGAGCAGGTAAAAAATACATCAGTTGTTGCAGGAGAAAATGTGTTTGGATTAAACATGAATATCTTGGAGAATTCTCAAGAGTGTCTGCTAGCTGAACTTAGGTTAAATTTTTCCAAACTTTTTTGTCATTTAGTTGGAGATAGCGAAGTGCTTTCAGATTTAGGGTGGCCTCACCAATTAATAGATGAAGTTCTCTTAGATGTGATTACTCGTTGCGACCTGAAGCCATCCAGTGAACACTGCAAATTGGCAGCATTACGAGAAAACATATCAATTCTTTTGAATGTCTGCATCAAAGAGCAAGCAATGGAAAATTTTGGTTGGAAAATGAAATTGGTCGATAATGTTGTAAAAGAAATGCTAGCTGGTGGTGGTATAGCTGCAGAAGTCAAAGAAAGCTTGTCAAGTTAGGCTAATTGTGGTTGTCCGTCATCAATTTATGTACGTTAAAGTGACAGGATAAATTAACGTGATCTCTGTAATGTGCAACAAATGACTTGTTTTACTCAGCCAAAGCTCTATTTATTTGAATTGGATACGAGTCTGCTGTTACCAAATTAGAGCCTGCTCATAAGAAATAAAATTTTTTTTTAGTTCCAGAAACATTTAAAATTTAGTTTATAGTGAAAGTTAGCAAAATGCGCTTACTGTTGATGTTAGCATACGTTCTGTTGGTATTAGTAAATTGCAAACAATGTGTTAAATGTTTTTGTTCAATGGTTTAAACTTGGCGTAATTAGCCGATTGATGAACTCGGCATGCGTAAATGTGCAACTCACTGTAGAAAGTTACCGTATGTTGGTTCATGATTTTTAATTGATTACTGATTTTATCTTACCAACAGCAAGAGCAGCAAACCTCTTGTTAATATATTAATTTGTAGACAGGTTGCAGTGGAATAATTATATGACGATTTTAGTTATGGGAGTGTTAATTTATTATGTCACCAAGTTGGGGAAAGGGGGGAGTTCGCATCATCATGGCAATTGCTGACGAAGATGGTTGGAGGGGCCTAGCCAGTTGATGACTTCAGCAATGCAAAAAGTCTGTAGATCTTCACAGTTTACTTTAAAAACCCCGTCCTGCATCCCTTGCTTTCACAAACTTTGTCTTTATTTGTGGGGGTGGTTAAAGTTTAGAATGACGTAATAATGGATGAGGGTTAGGCAATTGGTAACGATTAATGATGAGGGGAGTGGAAAATAGCTGATTTCGTGATGGTGTCATACTTGAATACTCCCTATTCACGTAAGCATTGCTATGGTGACATATACTACTAATGGCGTAGTACAAAAAGCTATGTATTGTCACTAGTGAATATTGTGATAAACTTAAAATTTACGTTTTAATTTCTAAAGATTTTGTTCTTTTCACTGATGTGGACAGGTAAGTTCTAAAATGTAGTACCCTGGCCAAATAATTATAATATAGTCCGTTCACAAAACAAATTGTATATGAAATTTAATGTACTACACAAAAAATGGTTTAACATTGAACCATACATTTTAGTTCATGCTTTGTCATCATAATTACAGAAAACAAATGAAGCAAGTCTTATGAACCTTAGCTTCAGTCATTATGTGATGAAAGCTGAGCTATTCCTTAGTTTTAATTTGTATTGCTAATAAACCTACAATACTTGTGTTACTGTCAGATAAACTTGAATCTGGCATTCCAGCCGAACTGGAACTAAACCGGCAACCAGCTTTAGCTATACGTTGAAATCGAATTACTGATTTTCCACACTGCATTGTAGAATTACAGAGCTGGATTTAATGATGGTGTTGGGTTGAGTTATTCCGTGAGGCCTCCCAAGTGATAAAAATCTGGCTACAAGGAGAAATTTAAGATTTCAGAAATTTTGTTTAACTATATGTGCTGCAAGTTCAAAGGTTGCTCCTTGTAGAATTTGTTTAAAGCCCGCCAAGTCAAACTTGAGACAAATTGGGTCGAGTAACTTAAACCTGCAAATGACTTTGATTTTGTCTAGGCCTATTAAGAAGTGGTGGTTTCCTATGTCTTCTCTCCAAATGAAGCGGAAGTGTATGCATTCGCGAAATTATGAATTCCCAATGCTCATCCCCCCCCCCCCATCTAAAAAGTCAAATAAAAAAATTGTGGTATTAGAAGCCAAGAAAAATACATTCAAGTCCATATTTAATTCAAAAACAGTTCCCCTAGAAATGTTCCTCAACATTTTTTCAGTGTAACAGCCTCAGTGGCCCAAGTCAAGAACAGAATGTAAATCTAGGTAACTTTTGGAGTGCTTGTTATATTTTATTTGAATAGTTTATACGAGGCGTCTGATAGGTGAAATTGCTTTTAGAAAACTAGACAATAAAGCTAGCCAAAAAAAAAAGTAATTAGTATCTGCCACCTGCAAATGCAACCTATATTTCTCCATGTATGAATCAATTTTAAACTGCATTTTTTGTTAGCTTTGGGATCGAGGTGAATTACCGAAAAATTGATTTGACCTGGAAAATGCAAAATTTTCTAAAAAGGACTACAGGGAAGACTGGAGGTAGGAAATGGCCACTGAATATCATTGTAGTACAATTGACCAGTCTGTGAATAATGAAATGTTCGCCATACGCAGGGGTGGCAGCGTTCCTTCTTTCTTACTATCTGTAAAATACTAACCTTCAGTACGGTGTGTGCTAAATCATTTTGATTTTGTGCCCGGTTTTTAAACCCCTTTATCGTTTGAAACAGCAATGTGTCGAGTTTAGCGTACCTGCCGCTAGGAGCGCTGGCGTAGTGGCCTTATCATATTAAATCAGTAGCCATTTTCAGCTTGCATGTGTGCCGTATTGGCTTGCTTTTTTTTGTATCATACTTTTTCTTAATTGTTTTATGGATTGTTGTTTAATTGAATAGTCTTTAATTGAAACATAACTGAAAAACGTGGTAAAACACGTCAAAACAAAATTTTAGAAAATGAGTTGCTTAGTTATTTTTTTTTACACCGTAGTGTGTTTTCAGGACGTGTTTGGTCCTGTTGCTCTCCTGTTTTCTTGAAAGCTTGACTGTCACATGATGGTGCCAGTGGCTGTATTTCTCATCGCTGCCAGCTCGCCTGATTTTCTAGGTAGCTTAAAAATTTTTCACTTTCTTTGATTTATTAAAGACATTATTTCATTAGTCAAGTAGTTCGGTGTGTGAATTATGACGCCTAATTAACCATTGCGCACGTAAGGTTCATTGCAGACATCATTAACTTAACGGATGTCGGAAACAAATTGAATACTAGCCTACCTAGGTTTATTTAAATAGAATAAGCTTCAAGTATGGTCGAGTATTAAATATGTAGGATATCGATTGCGAGGCATAACCTAACTACTTAAACTGAATGAATAGGCCTGAAACCTCAAAAATGGGGCTAGTTATTAGTGATCAAAGTTAGTGATGCAGTTAAATATTTAATTTAAACAAAAATATTTAGAGCAAACCTTTTCCTTAAGATCGGTTAAGATCGGTTCACTTAATCGGTTTTCGAAAAATCTGGGTTCCACTGTAAAAGTTTCTAAGAAGTAAGAGAAGGATTGGTTGCAAGAAAAATAAGTTTCTATGCGCCATGAAAATATCATTACCGTATTTTCACGTATATAGTCCGCCTCTCAGATAATTCGCAGGCCTATTCCGTAAGTATTTTAGGAAAAAATCGCCCAGTTGGTCCGCAGTTTAAAACTATAATTAAATTTATACTACTGCATTCTTAATAATTTTAATTAAATGATAACTAGAAGTCCCAAACTTTTTAGACCTTTAATAATAATCTTTAAAAAAAAAAAGAAGTGACTGCTTGAACCAGGGGTACGCGTAGCGCCGCCGAGTCGTAGTTGCTATATCGACCGGGTATGGATCCTAATAGCCAATGAAATCGCGTCGTTCACGTCTGTAGGCGTCACCCTCAGATTCGCGCTATTTTGTCCGATTGTCGACGCCATTGCGAGGTGTGAAATAAGCCGTAGTGCTATTTAGTAAGTGATTTTTAGTAGATTCTACCAGGTTGGTCAGTAGTAGTTGTATTTTATCTGTAAGCTTAGTTTATATAGCCTCTCCGTTAGGATTGGAGAACCAAAACAAACCGACCTCGGACCGATTTCGTGCTTGAATAAAATTCAAACACTCAGACAACTTAAATTTGGAATGTGAGTCGTAGATTTATGATGAATCTGTCCAGAAAGTGTGTGTGTGTGTGTGTGTGTGTGTGGGGGGGGGGGTTAAGATTCAATGTACAGAAACGAAAAAAGGGGCTCTTGTGTGTGATACATTTTGTGATAAAATGTAGTAAATTCTGTGCAAAATTCAGTACCCCCAACCCACCCTTATTTTCATCTCTTCCCAAACCCCAGGTCGAGCTAACAATACCTTCTATTGTTGCGATTTCGACGACCTGCACACAGTAGTATTTAAAAACCGCCCGTAGAAATAACGCTGCATATAGCAGTCACTAGACCGGGGGGGGGGGGGGGGGGGGGGGGGGGGGGGGGGGGGGGG